>PVHP010013467.1:0-32356 GCA_004024765.1 Zapus hudsonius | reverse complement strand
CCAGGCAAACAATGTGGGGAGGTACATTCAGGGCAGTTAAGCAGCGTGAGTTAGAGCACAGAGCTGGGAAGCAGCAGGGTACATGAGAAAAACAGCAAGCCATTTGATTTCAAGTGCATAAAGTAAGAAGCAAGACATGCCAGAAGATAAGGTAAGAGAGTTAGGTAGGTCACGGAGTGCAATGCAATATATAACAGCAAAGTGTGAGGATTTTATAGCCAACAGGGTTCCACTGAAGAGATCTAAAGAGGGCAAGTGGCATGATCAGATCCTATTTTAGATGAAATCGGATGGTAATTTCATGAAAGAAGAATGGAAGAAAATAGTCCAAGGGAAGGAAGCAGTTCAGCCCCCATTGTTCAAGTGAGGTGCTAATATATCACAACAAGTAGATTTAAACATATTATCCCATAAGAGAGATTTTTTTTAAAAAAAGTGAAAAAATAAAGTTGATCAGAATTAGGGGAGTGCTTTTCTTACTGAGTGTGTACAGGCTGAGTGTAAAATCACTGCCATCAAATTAATGCGCCCATTCAACTTCTTGGATAATTAGACTGCTGCTTAGCATCCGAGAGGTAGGCTGTCTGAACATGAATAAACAAAGGGTGTTTTGCTCATGGAGCCATAAAACTTATTTTCCTTAGTTACAGAAATCTATGTGAAGTTCTGAATATCGGTACTGAAATTCACAATTAACTGCACAGAAATATTTTAAAAAGTGATTTATATGAGGCAATTTCCAATAATTTGGATCACGGTTTCTCAAATGTGTAAGTACTTTTGAATTTTTCTTTTGCACTAGTTTAAAAATGAACTTCTAAAGCAGCATACTCCATTACAGGTATATTAAATATATTTTTATTTTATTGCAAAGCTAAGTAGACTGTTTACAGCATTTTAGTGATTTTTATAGTTTGTTTCCTGCAGCAATGTCTTATTTTTGTTAATTTAGGTGCTGTGATTTAGTGGAAATAACCTTTTAAAAAATGTTCTGAGAACCTTCCTTTCCTTCCTTCCTTCCTTCCTATCTTCCTTCTTTCCTTCCTTCCTTCCTTCCTGACTCCATGCTTCCCTGACTACTTTCTTCCCTTCCTTTTCCTTTTTACCGTTTCAGGAAAAACCATTCTCTAATTAAAATAAACTTCTTTATCTTACAGATTAAATCATAGAAAGAAAATGCAAAAACACACTTAAACCTTTTAAGTATTAGGTCATTAAAAACTCATTCCAGCTTCCCTGGTCCATTACGACATCTTGGTTTTTTTTTTTCCAGACCTGTCACCCAGTCTGTTTAAGCACCTAGCTCTCTTCTAATGAATGAATTGGCATTTCATATTACCTTATTATCCTATAAAACAAAATGCATACTCAATAACATTAACGGTAATTTCTCATAAAGACACATTATCGATCCGGGAGCTACCTGTAAGCATTGAAAATTGCAGCCTGCACACAGAGCCTTTCACATCTGGGCCTGAAGAATTAAATAAAAATTAAATTTGACAGCAGTAAATTCACAGACAAAAATCTAGGCCCCAATTTATATGCAAAATGAAATGCTTTATGAAAATTTCTTCTATTTTCTCACGGAGATTTGGGGGGAAAAGATTTCACTCGATGCCGCTTCTTTCTTTAATATCCCTCTACTTAAATATTATACCACAGTCACTGTGGGCTCTCTTTGATGTATAAATAATCAAGTTAAATTACGTGCAGTAAGGAGACTAGTGCTCTGCCATTCTTATTTTACAAAGTAATTTCTACCCTAGAGGGTCAAATTTCCCTGACAAATTCTTAATTACTATGTTGCTACAGAAGCGAATCTATTTGTGCATAAATCCTGGGCATTCCCATGTGGTAAGTAACTAATATCAGCAACCATTCCACTTGGCCTGCTCACTGAACTCCATAATTAGATAATACTTTTGATGATGGTACATTTGAAGTCTTAATCCATTTAATTTTTTATGAGTTTTTTTTTTATTTTAATAGGGATATGTTAGTGACCACTGCCTATTTAAAAATCATTAAAATTCTGTCCACAGCAGTAATAAAGATTAAAGATTACTAATATGGCATTCATAACCTTGCTGGTTTTCCAGAAATCCAGGGCTTAAGGTAAATGTTAAAGGTCATTTAATATGTTAGTCACTAATTATAATCCTGGGTAATAGGTTCCTTTTCTAATTATCATGGCATAAAAGTTCTATTGTTTGGGTCTCTGCTTCTGATTTTCATATTTAGTTTTTTGGGGGATAAGTAATCCTGGAATTAAGCTCCTGAACATTGATGAAAATAGGTAATGCTTGATGATTAACTGGATAAAAGCTTATATTTGAAAGCCGTATGATATCCTTCCTTGAAGTTACTTACAAAAGACGCAGCATCTTTTTACTAGGACTAAGTTCATAGAAAAGGTCGGTGTAAGATTAATGCACCCATATTTTAATATCAAACTATGGCTAAATTGACGACTGCCTTTCTGTATTCCAACCAAAACATGAAGACAAAGGTTTAACCCACCTGAAACAAAAGAGAGGTGATTACTTAAAAAGAGACTAGGGTGTACATTGCAAAACCTAATAAGGAAACATGCAATGATCAATTCACTTGTCAATGCATGGGTCATGGTTTGTTGCAATGCATTCACACGCATGCACTTGCATACACACATGCTGCCAAAGCACCAGAGAAAATCACTAGCTCCATATTCTTCTAAGATCCCAGGCTCATGATAAAGAATATCCAGGATGGACTCAGGAGAAACGATCACATTTGGAACAGTACTTTTCACCAAGTGCAAACTACCTTCTGATTTTTTCATTTGTGTTGAGATCACTGGACATGGCCTCCTTTTTAAAAAGTCCATATTTTGAATTGTTTATTACTATGTATATTCTGTTCAAAAATAATTTGCATTTTCTGTCTCTTCGGTCTTATTCATGAGTGATTTAGTTGTTGGATGTGCTTTTACAGAAATCTTTTGACAAGTCAGTAAGTAATATGATATAAAATATGTCTTCAATTGTTGGAACTTTTTTAAGATCCTCAAATATTTGATAAGTCCTCAATCAGACATATTTCAACCAATTAATCAAATATATTGTTATACATTTTCTGATTTTCTGTATTTCAAACATGCGACATTTCCCATCATTATGGAATTTTTATTGAGCTGACAAAAAGTTCTCTCTCTCTCTCTCTCTCTCTCTCTCTCTCTCTCTCTCTCTCTCTCTCTCTCTCTCCCATGTAATATCAAAAGGTAAAAGCCATTACAAGGGGAAAAGTGTTTTTTAAAGGGATACTACATTTAGCATTAATTAGGAGTCAGGAAGAATGGTATTGTTTTAATGTTAGTGATATCAGAGGGAACAGGGATTTGAGGCAGGGGACTGCCTAGCTTGTTTAAGTGACAGTTTAAACTGAATGTGCCTTGAGTAACTGAAAGGAAGAAAATATATTATTATAAGTCCTGTTGAAAGAAGTACTGGGTTCAGGTTATTTGTGGCTTTTAAACTCCTGAAGAAGTTTTTACTTTTTTTTCCTGTAGGAGATAGAGTCCATTTGAGTATTTTAAATAAATCTATTTGAGTTTACATATAACTGTGGTTTCTGGGGCTGAAAACCTGCTAAGTGGAAGACTTTCCTAGATGTAGCAGGGACTAGTGAAGGAAATTTTAAAATTAACAAATAAAAAAATGACAGTAGGGGCTGGATAGATTGCTCAGTGGTTAAGGTGCTTGCCTGCAAAGCCCAACAACCCAGGTTTGATTCCCCAGTGCCCACATAAAGCCAGATGCACAAAGTGGCACATGCATCTGGAGTTCATTTGCAATGACTGGAGGCACTGGCAAGCCCATTCTCTCTCTCTCTCTCTCTCTCTCTCTCTCTCTCTCTCTCTCTCTCTCTCTCTCTCTCTCTCTCTCTCTCTCATTTGTCTCTCTCTGCATGCAAATAAATACATAAAACATTTAAAAATAGTACATTAAATCAATGGATCTTTTTGCATATTGAAAGTTAAAATCAATTCACTTTGAAAAAGGGAGAAAAGTGCTTGGCAATTGATTAGATAGATATTATATAAGAAAGAACCTGCTAATAATGGCAATAGAAGGTTTGTCTTCAGTAGCAAAGCTCTTGTTTTCAAACAGTACAATCATCTCTAGAATATTGTGTGGTTGAATTTCTGAGTGAAGTGGATTGGTGAGGAAATGGAGAGAGAAAATACAAATACCTCTTTGAATTTTTCTGGGAAGGGTAAGAAAATAAAGTCACAGTTTTAAGAAAATACACACTTAAAACTTTGCTTTTTTGAAGATGGAAGAAATTGTAGTACATATGTTGAGGATATCCTTGCTGGATGGCCCACTGGAGGGGAAAATTAATGGTTACTTGAAGGTAATGGTTTTGAATTAAAACTGAAAAAAAGTCACCAATATCCAGCCTTTGATATAGTTGAAGTTGAGAGCACAGTTCAGTTGTGGTTAGTTTTGCAGAAAGGTTGAGCGACTGAAGGAAGGACACACATATTGGCGCTGTTTGCACACATAGGAAGCAGGTATTGAAGATATGAAGTATTGTAAGAAATAGGTATCTTAAGCCTTCTTTAGTTGAAAGGAGCCCTCAGTGGAATAGGGTCAGGGAGGAGGAAAGATAAGTGTATAACCCGGTAGAAATATGATGGCTATGTGATATATTCATATAATAAAGTTATTGATTTAAAAAAGAATAACTATCTGTAACCCCCTACCCCATGGACTGATCCAATTTGCCCACAGAGGAAGATACCCAGCTGAATGGGGACAGGGAAGAGGAAATTTGGGGAACTGGGGACACCAACACATTTTTTGCTCATTCAGTGTGTCTAAATATGGATAATAAAGATATAATTTATAAAAAAAGGAATAGATGTATCAATATCGATGATGAATACACCCCTATACTTAGTATACTATAGGAATGCAGGGTGGTTTCTTTAAAGGATTAATCATAGAATTAGGGAATTTATGAAAACTCCTCAACCTCAGGGTGGGAACTCAGAGGAAAGAATCAAGATGAAGGGAACACAAAGAAAACACAGTAAGCATGAGTGTCTCACTAGACTCCTAGAGGGAAGACGTATGAATTAAGGAAGGTTTCCCAGAAAAGAGAACAGTATCAAAACCAAGGCAATCTTTGAGTGAAGGGGAGAATGGTGGTTGAAACACCATGAGTTCCATGCGTGAGCTATGCAGATGCACCAGAGGCTCGTGTGCTTGGAATGGACTTATTCTTAGGTTAAACTTTAGACATCATTGAACAAAAAATTAGGGCATGCTATGCTGTCCTGCAGAGCATCAGCTTTTCACCCAGATCATCTTTGATGAGTGGAGACACAAGGTACTGCCCATGCACCCACGGAGTGTAAGTGTGTTACTCTCATAATGAGCAGGTACCCAGAAAGCAAAGAAGCCACCTGACCTCCAAATGACCACAACGAGGCTCTTGTCACATTTTTCCCTCTGGTGTTGAGAGAGACATGATTGGATATTCTCACTGTGGGGCTTGGAATCTTTTAGTAAGTCAGGCAACTGTAGGGATACAGTTGGCAGACTGCTGGCCTAGCAGAAATGAACCCCTGGGTTCAGTAAGCAAGCCCCACCATACAGCATTTGGTTTGGGGCAGCAGGAGGATCTGAACTCCAAGGCCATCCTCAGCTAAAAAGTAAGTTCAAAGCCAGTCTGAATCCAGAAACAATGATAATGATAACAATAACTTTAAAAGCAAGTAAGATTTTCTTATTTGCTTGTAAAAAAACATTTGGGGAGGGGTCAGTGGTTAAAGACTCTTGCTTGCAAAAACTGGCAGCCTGAATTCCATTCCCCTCACCCCCCACTCCATTACCCACATAAAGCCAGATGTACAAAGTGGCACATATGTCTGGAGTATGTGGCAAGAGGGCCTGATATAACTATTCTAAGTGTTCTCTCCTCTCCTCTTCTCTTCTCTCCCCTATCCCCCTTCTCACTCCTCTCCTCTCTTCTCTCCTTCCTCCTCTCTCCTCTTCTCTCTCCCCTTATCCAGAGGCAGAATCTTTCCTGAAAGGATATCTGGACAAAAACTCTTTGCATTTACCGTAGCTAAATTCAACATCTTAATAGATGTCACAGATTTTGATAAAACTAAATAGTATTTTGTATTCTAAATCAAAAAATGTGAATAACTCTGATATCAAGCCCTTGGAATTACCTGTATTAGTTGGGCATCCAATGGTGTACAAATTAATTGTTAAGGTAGTAGTAGGATTTTGCCTCCACCAATCATCCAGTGTGGGACTTACTAGATACGCATATCATTCTGTTTGGCTATCAGGCATATTTTTTATGAAAATAATGATAATACAAATAAATCTTAAGGAACAAAATTGTGAGCTAAGTATTAACTATTAAATTGATTTTAGATATTAAACATTTTCTTCCTTTAAAGTGTCAAAGCATAATATGTGGTGACCAAAGTTACATGCCCCCCCAATAGACAAGTTGGCAGTTACTTGAGTTGATTCTTATTTCTGTTTTAGCTTTAATTTGAGAGCAAACATTTATTTTCTTTTTTTCTAAATAGACTTAGATTTAAAAGCAAACTTTGGCCAAGCCATAACTTTCATGCACAGCAATAACTACTGTCTATTCTTTCTTTTTAATAAACTCAGCTAACTTACCCTAAGATCAACAGAGACACAACGTCTTTAATAAAACAGAGGTTATTTCTTACTCATTTCCCTTTCTTCACAAAAGCTTACTTTATCTGATACAAAACGTGAACCTATTTTTTTTCAAATTCTAGTAAAACAGATGCTTGCGGCTTAAGCACTTCTTGTTTTTGTAATTTCATGTAGAGGCTTTAACAGAGCTTTTGTAGGCAAAATCTGTGTGTACTTAGCAATCTCTGCGGTTTGGGTTTTCTTATATGATATACAAATAAGAATATGAAGGAAGTTGAAGTCTGCACTCATGTGGCCAGGGTTACATTTTTGCTGGTACAAACAGTACTTCAAGTGACTAGAGTAAATAGAGCACAGGTCTTTAGTTCAGGCTTAACACATTTCTTTGAGTGAGTAGAAAATGCAATTATCAAGCTACAGTATGAGTGATGAAACCTGAAACTTGCCCCAAATTCTCTCATAAATCTGAAGATGCTATAATCTCCCATTGTCTTTCAATATTGAATAAAAGAGATTATTTCCAGCATAATATAATTTATGTTCTTCTCAGGTGTTCATTTTCAAAATTCAAATTTTATTGTGGGGTTGGATGTACAAAATGAAAATGTGATCCTAACTTCCAGGTCTTGCATGGTTGTTCTTTTCAAATATTGCATAGTGTCATACAAGCACACAATGTCCCAATTATATAGGAACAGATATGACATTCCCTATCTCTGAAATAGCTCAGAATACAACTGGAATGATAGTCAAGCATATTTGTATTTATGTGGGGTCAGAAATGTTAGCTGAAACTTTATACATGTTTGACAGAACAGGATTTATTTTGTAATCAAACCTTGAATCGTTTTCCCCCTATTTACATGTATGCTTATTTTAATACTTAAAACAGAATGTTACATTTAGTTCAATGGTGTTTTGAAGTAAATTTGGATCTTATTTGAATATCCAGCCCCAACATGTGATGACGTTTGAGAATGTACACATATATATATATATATATATATATATATATATATATATATATATATATATATATCAGACTAAAAAACTGACTTTTTTTCAATCCCTACTTTTCTTCCCTTGTTACGAGAATGCTAGGTCTGTTTAACCTACAAAGTAAAAGTAAATTATCATACTATACTATTAAGGTAAAATAGTGAAAGTTACAACCCTGTATGCGTGTCTTTTCTATTGAAATCACATATCAAATATTAATTAAAAATAGGTGTATATACATACATACATATACATATATAAACATTTATGTAAATTTATTTGTATGATTTTAAAATATACTTTATTTTAGATAGGATATTATACTATAAATTTTATATATACATATTGTGATAGTTAGGTTTTGTTGTCAACTTGATCTTGTTAATGATCTTAAGTGGGTCTCTGAGGATGTTTACAGGAAGGCAGCCTCGACAAGAAGCTCAAAGAAGCTGGAAGTAAACATCCTTTTCTGTGTGGGCCATGCAGGAAGGAAATTCCATAGACTCAGTAAGCCATTAAATCTGGGAAAGTGTTGCAAGATGCCACCCTAAGCCTATATAAAGGAGAAGAAATTCTCTTTGCCCCCTGCCTGCCTGTTTCCTGCTCTGTGTGTGTGTAGTGTTGGTGATGGGTTTCTCTCTCTCTGCTTGGATCTGTGAAAAGGGAGCTTCCTCTTTTGCCTTAAGGAACTTCCCCTGTATCTATAGGTACAAATAAATCATTTCCTCCTAAAAACTGTGCCTGGTTTGAAGATTCATTTCAGCAGCATGTGGCTGACTGCAACTTATTTGGTACCAGGAATGAGCTGTTCTCTGAGATGAATATGACTATGTGGATTTTGATATTCTGAAACTTGTGTGCTGGAGGAATGGACATGGACTTGGTACTTTCAAATGAAGATGCCTTCCAGAGCAGTAAGCCAAATTGTATAGACTATTCTGATGAGAATTCGGAAATGCTTAGTGCAGAGAGAATTGCATCTGGAGACTTGACTTGTGAACTTCTACAGGGAAGGAGAGATGGCAGAAAATCTTAATAGAAGTGTGTTCCTGGGCCAAAGGGTGGAAGCATCCTACTGACCATGCCCAGAGAATTTGACCAAGGCAGAATTCAAGAAATGGACTCTGTGTTTGGCAATGGATATGGGACTGAGAATTTAAAATTTGAAATTGGAAAAAAACCTCAAAGACAGCTTAACTTACTGGCCCAGAGACTGGCTTTTGATTATGGCCCAACTGCTTTACTTTGAAAAAAATGGAGAGATGCCTGAGGTGTTTCCACCCAGGAAGGATAGAAAGATGAACTGTGCAAACTCTTTGGAAAGGAAATCGCTCAAAGAAAGGAATCTGCTCTTCAAAGTAACATTTATTTTATCCCTGAATTAACAAAATAACTGTTCCCTGAATACCTGGTATTGCTTTTGGAAGCATGAAGAATGCATGCATGGAGTGGGTCGTGAAGTGCACATGGTTCCAGGAGCTGCTGCTGAGATGTGGTATATGGAACAGGGCATGAAGTCCCTACTTGGCCAGTGAAGCCACTGGAAGATAGATTGTGGTTTGCAATGGAGACCCTAAGATGTTTTGGACATAACAGGACATTGCAAGGAATACCATGGAGCACTGTTGGCTCGGGATGAAAGTTTTTCCCAACTACACAGCTAAGTTGGAGGGACAAAATTGGAAAATCCAGAGACTGTCAGTCACTGTTTGTGCTATGGGACTTGAACTGCAGATGTGAATGTTTGCCTAATGTTGAGTTTGCATTTGTCCACTCTCTCCTTGTTATGCCTCATAACAGTTGGAAATGTTTGCTCTGGGCCATTATGTGTTAAAACCATGTAACTTGTTTTGATTTACAAAACTCACATTTTAGGGACCTTGCCTTATGTTGGGGGGAGATTACATTTCTGCAATTTTATGTGGCAGAGTTAAAGAATTTTAGGCAGAATATGATCTTGTTACTATCTTAATTTGGAAATTAAGTATGAAGCAAAGAGACATGGTTTGATGTCAAGTTGTCAAGGAGTGGACTTGTGATAGTTAGGTTTTGTTGTCAACTTGATCTTTTTAATTATCTTGGGTGGGTCTCTGAGGATGTATACAGGAAGGCAGCCTCTCAGTAGTGGGCAGGATATAAAGAAGCTCAAAGAAGCTGTAAGTAAACATCCTTTCCTGTGTGGGCCATGCAGGAAGGAAATTCCAGAGACTCAGGAAGCCATTTAAGTCTGGGATAGGTTTGCATGACCCCACCCTAAGCTTATATAAAGGAGAAGAAATTCTCTTTGCCACCTGCCTGCCTGTTTCCTGTTCTGTGTGTGGTGTTGGTGATGGGTTTCTCTTCTGCTTGGACCTGTGAAAGGGGAGCATCCTCTTTTGCCTTCTGGAACTTCTCCTGTATCTATAGATACAAATAAATCATTTCCTCCCAAACACTGTGCCTGGTTTGAAGATTCATCCCAGTGGCATGTGGGCTGACTATGATACATACACACACACACACACACATATAATATATATATATATATATATATATATATATATATATATATATATATATATATATATATATATATATATATATATATTGGCCTAGAAATCTGCACTTCACCCACAAAGAAGTACAAAGAGATGTGCAGAACATGGGCCGAGAAGTGAGTTTCTTCTGTGAATGCATTTGATTCACCTCACTGGCAAAGAAAAGTTGGCCCTATTATCCACAGTACTTTCTGTGGGACACCCCATCTTCTCTATAACTGCTCAGAAGATTAAAAGTTATCGTCTCGCCCTTGAAAAGAACAATGCTGATTCATTTTAGCTAATCTGATATCTTAAAATAGACCATCATAAAATTACTTTAGAAAGATGAGGATCAATTTTTAAATGCTTTGAGGAAAAAGTCAGCTCATCTTCCTCAGTTTATCAACTTTGACCAATAGCATGGGTGCTGGGTGGGGGAAGTCTTCTTAATTCTCAAACTAATTTCTAACTCAGTTATTTAATCATAGCATTTTATGTTAGATATCAGTGAAAATGTGAACTCATATCTCTCAAACTCCGGACACTTTAGTCACTTTAATTTCATATCATTTTTAGCAGGCAGATACAAATAGTGTGTAGAAGAGATAACAGAACATCTATCAATACTTTCATGATTTATACAGTGTACACTCATGTTCCACTTAGTTTGAGAAAGGCTCATTACTTGTTTAGTAAGTCAGGCTGGCTGGCAAGGGAGCTTCCAGGCATCTGTATGCTTGATGTAATTTAAGGGTAGATTCAAGTTATGTTTGACTAATTTGATATGATTTATGAATAAGAAAAACCAAGGCATTTTTGGGTCTCCAAAACTGATAGTGTAGTGTTAATTTTGAGGCAAGACATGCCATATTTAGAACATATTTGGGGAGATCAGGAGATCATTTCCATCACGGATAAGAAAATGTTTATCTTTTCAAGATGTACTATTGTTTTAGTCAACTTTACCCTGATCAAGTTAGATACAAGCCAGATACTTTGCAATTTTTTTCTCCTTTCAGTTTTGATTATTTCTAAAGTGATGAACTACTATAAATATTCACTTTTATGTTTCCTTCATATTTATGATTTTTATCTACTTTATTAGCAACATTCTTGCTACTGAGACTCTTGATAAAATATGTCAAATCCTTCTTTACCATGAATTTTTTATCTGAAGATTATTCAGGTAGGCAGAAAAACTCCTAATTGTAATAGCTGTATTTTTTAAAACTGGGTGGCACCTTACCAGATTCATTGTAACCGAAACCTTATTTATTCCTTTTGAGACAATTCAATTATCCAATTTTTATAACAACCAAATATAACTTGCACAAAATTAAGCACGGCATATTCATATTTAATGTTAAATAGCAGCTTCTCACAAAGAAATCCAGTGACTGTTTGAATTGAATTGAATGACTCAAACTCCTTTAAAGATCCTTAAATATCTATGGATACCAATACATCTATTTCATAACAATAAACATATGTAGTTTAGAACAATGACACACTCTGCTATCAATACAGTCTATCAGTTCTACATTAAAATGCATGGACTGGTCATTCCAGTTACTCTCAATGTAAGCTGCCCATGCACACTTTAAAGAGCAAAGGTGTAAACTCTGAACTATGGAGGGTTCTCAGTTCTAAGAATAAATCAGCTCCAAATATTATCATGCCATATACCACAGATTAAATTCCCTAGTAACTTAAATAATAAAATTCAGTTCAAATATTCAGAGACATGTCCACATTTATTATTTCAACTGTTTAATTTTCCTCGGGTGTATGCATTAATTAATTAATGTGCTGCCCTTCCTATGTGATGTCTTGCTTTAAAAGGTAGAATTATTAATAATGGATACTTCCTTTGCTTTAGCATATTTAGAATGAACACCAAATGCTTGAGGTAGTTAAAATTATTTTAGGTTGTTATAGTCCTAAAAAGACCATAAAATATGTCTACGATATGCAAGAAAAAAAATTAAAATTAAGAAGCATTGATTAAATTTTGTTAAGAAAGAGAAAAATGCCCCAAAATTTCAAACATATAAATAAACAAAGACTAAAGATAATAAAGTAATACTTATTAATAAAAATCACTTGAGTGAATTCATAGTTTTAGGATAAGTATGAGAGATAGAAAGCTATCTAACACCATGAATACTTGTAGTTTAAACCAAAAAATAAACACTAGTGGGCTGGAAAGATGGCTTAGTGTTTAAGGCATTTGCCTGCAAGGGAGAAGGACCGGAGTTCTATTCCCCAGTGCCCACATAAAGCCAGAAGCACAAGGTGACACATGTATCTGTAGTTTGTTTGCAATGGCTGGAGGCCCTGGCATGCCCATACATTCTCTCTCTCTCTCTCTCTCTCTCTCTCTCTCTCTATATATATATATATATATATATATATATATATATATATATATATATATATGTGTGTGTGTGTGTGTGTGTGTGTGTGTGTGTGTGTGTGTGTGTATGTGTGTGTGTAAATAAAATATTAACAAAGAAATAAGCACTGGTGTTTAAGAAAATTCACATATAAACATTTGTAAAAGTTTACCTTGGGGGAACATGCTATATTAAGGGAAATGTTGGTTTGTCCATACTATATATTTACCTAAAAAATTATAGAACCTCTTGTTTTGAGTAACATGTTTTCTATTATTAATTATTTAACAGTCTGAATATTCCTCATGTAGATATGAACATTGGGCATTATAGATACAAGAAGTCATGGAAAGTTATATAAATATTATCATGTAAAAGATGTTATTAAACACAATTCCAAATTTGTGTGCCATTGAACAAAGGTCCTACAAAATCAAATGAATTTAGATTTTATAGTGCTGTCCTTGGTGTCAACCAACACATCCCACACCCAAATGCACTCTATTATGAGAAGAAAGGAAACTGCTCCTATTGGGGAGATGAATGCTAAACCCTTTCGCCTTTTGTACCTAAGGAAAGGAACATGTCAGACTCAATTATGAGATTCTTTTATTGATTTTTTCTTCTCATACAGAGAACTTTCATCATATATTTGAAAGTCAAATTGACCAGTAGCTGGAAAGTCTTTACCTTGAATGTTTCAGGGATGGATAACAAAAATGATTGTCTCTTGTTGGAAAGAATGCAAGGTAAAATGCAAAGAAATTTCAGATGCAGAAGAGACTATATTCAGTTTATAACTTTTGTTGAGTTCCATAATTTGTCTGTGCTCTGTCATATAAAAATGGAGCCTGGATCTGGGGTGATGGTTCAGCAGGTAAGAGCATGTGACAAATGAATATGAGGACCTGTGGTGGTTGGAATAAGCTATCCCCCAAAACACTCATGTATTCTGAATCTACAGCTCATAGCAATTTGAGAGGTAGAGCCTTGCTGGAGGAGGTGTGTTCCTCTGATCAAACTTGGGGGATGTTATATAGCTGTCTTCCTCTTGCAAGAGTTCAGCTCTCTTGCTGCAGTTTCCACCTGCTGTGGTAGATGTGATGCCCAGCCTCTGCTCATCCCATGCTCTTCCTTACCAATGTGAAGCTTTCCCTCGAGACATCAGCTTCTTTTGATCAGGTGTTTTATCCTAGCAACTCAGAGGAAACTATTACAGCAGAATCTCAGAGGTCTTGAGCTTGATCCCAACACATACTTGAAAAGTCAGATGTAGCCACATATAGCTGTTACCCAAATCCTGTGGGAGAGTAGAAATAGGAATCTCTGGGGAATCACTTGTCAGCCAGTCTGACTGAAAACAAGATAGCTCCAGCTTCAGTGAGAGGCTCATCTCAGGGAAGCACTGAAGAAGAGCAATGGAGAAAACGCAATGTCTGCTCTCGGCTGACTTCAAATATGCATGCATGGGCATTTGCACACACATACACCTGCAGGCACTATATATGGAAATCCCACCATATGTATGCCATAGCAGTATATATGGAAATCTCACCATATGTACGCCATAACAGTATATATATATATATATATATATATATATATATATATATATATATATATATATATATATGTCCATATAATGTATATATCCAAAGTACAAAAGCAATAAGTAAAGAAAATGAAAATTGAACAACAAAATGATGTATGTAACTAACAAAATTGATAGGAAACTTATTTGACAATCCCCCAAACTCCCCAAAAAAATAGGCTTTTTGTTCAGAAAAGAATTGTCACCACCATTCGCTAAAGTGTTCAAGACCAAAAGTGTTTGTCTCCTTTCCTGATTCATGCTCTTCATCCAATAATAGAATGATCCTGCCATCATCTCCTATGAGCTCTACTTGTCTCAATTGCTGTTGTCTCTCATGTGACTATCATATTAATCTTCAGTAATCCCTTCTGGGTTGACTCATTTCATTTTATAATCTGTATATCACATCTGATCCAGGGTTGTATTATGAAGTCAATAAAATCATACCATCACCAATACTCCCTGTTAACAGAATATAAAATATACTTATTAAACCATGACCTAGAGAAACTTCATTGCATGCACTATTTCTTTTCCCCTGGGTTTGTTTCTTTTCTAGCCATGATGTTTTAAAGAGTAATTTAAACGACAGTTTTATGCTAGAATATTTTAGATGCATACAAAGTTGTGAAACATGGCAGCCTGTTCCCACAGATTCCTTTTGACTTCTGTCTACTGCAGGTATTATATGTTTTATATTTTCCCTAATTTGTTAACTGATATAGACATAATGCTCCCAAAGTCCATAATTTATAACTGTGGATCTTAGACTTAATCACACTGCTAAGGTAGTGTTTTATTTGATTTTCTCTACTGTTACCTTCTGTCTGATTTCTTGTTCATACAGTGTTCTTAGAAAGTTAACTCTAAGCACAGGTCACACTTAGGAGTTTTGTTCAGGTTCCTTCAGCCGAGATACTGTGTTTACGTCATGTTGTACGTTTCTATGGTCTACATTCTTTTGGGGGGGGAATTCATCTAGGGGAGGTGACATTTTTCATCCCCTCCCCCAGGATTGAGGCCATTCTTCAGTTCTCCTATAGTAATAATATCAACTAGACTGTCCTCACCTGTGTTAGTGTTCTTCAGAAAAACAATCCATAAAATAGATGAAGTATGATAGTTATGTGGATAGATGAGTGGATGAATGGATGGGTGGATGCACAGAGCATAAGCGTATTATGTCTTCATTGCTTCATTCACTTCTTTTTGGAATTGTCGACACTTCATGTATTTTGGAGGGCTATCATTCAAGAGCTTTAGTTGAGGCTCCCATAACCCCATGTTTGGCTGTTAGGGGTCCTTGAAATTATGTTCTATATACATGCCATGAATTTGCACTGTAGTCTGTTCTCCTGTGATAGGGTGTTCTAGGCTCAAGGTGTAATCAGTTTCAATTCTCCCAATGGTGTAAGCATCAAGAAGAAGCTGGAGGCTTGGGAACATGGGGAACTGTACATGCATGTTCCAAAGACAGAAGAGCAGGAGAGAGAGCTCTGATGGCCAAGAACAGGAGCAGAGAGTGTTCTAGCTCCAGAAAAGACAGAAACTTCCTTTCTATATGTGCCCTCAGCTGAAGAGATGGTACCTGTCGAGGCACTGTGAATGAAGGGAAATCTTCCTAACTCAGTCCAATAACAAAATTGGAACCCGTGTCCAGAAACAATATCTCATACTTAGATGTAATGCTTTATTGCTTTCACTGTATTAGTAAATGAAGCGAAGCAAACCCTAAAACTCACAGCATCACGTCCAGCCTGTTCTGAGGCCTTTATATTGGCTCTCCTAAATCTCAAGATTTCAGATGGCCTATTTTTTGGTTCACAATCTTATAGGGCAATACCTTTAAAATTCCCTCTTCACCCTCCACACATGCGTACATCTTTCCACTAACACTGATGAGTACACATTAAGAGTTATTATTATCCAAGAACTACACTGGGTGAGGTGACCAAAGGTGACACTTCCCCTAATGGAGTTTCTCCCCAAAATGAAAGGATCAGAGAAAGGGAAGAAAGTGATATAAATAGAGTAAAAAAAAAAAAAAGTTGTGTTTTGGAGGACATGGTAGGAAAACAAAAGAGAACAAACACACAATTCCCTGAGGTCTGTTCTGTTGAGATTTTTAGGAAAGAGGGCCTGGAAACTTCATTCTGGTCTGATATACTGGAGAGAAAGGAGAGAGCAAGCTGAACACCAGTACCCATGGCTCTCTGCTTCCTTGCTGTGGACTGATGTGATTAGCTGCCTTAAGCTCCTACTGTCATGAAGGATCTGGAACTGTAGTGAAATAAATCTTTCCTGCCTTGAACTGATAGTCAACACATAGATTGTCCTAGCATGGGAACCAGTAAATGACATACGTAGCCTATTATGACTAATTTTTCCACTTTGCATAATGTTTTTAAGGCTTATCGACATCATAGAAGATGCCAGTACTTTATCCATTTTCATTTCCTAATTCTATTTTGTGACACGATTTTATCATATTTTATTTACCTATTTTTACAAATATTTTATTTATTCATTTTCAAGCAGAGACAGACAGACAGACAGACAGACAGACAGACAGACAGAGAACCAGGGCTACCACCTTGTGGGTCTGGCATATGTGGGTCCTGGGGAATTGAACCCGGGGCCTTAGGCACTGGAGGCAAGTGCCTTAACCGCTGAGCCATCTCTCCAGCCCCTTTTTACCTATTAATCAGTTGGCGATTGTTTAAGTTCTCTTCCAGATTCATTTTCCTTTCCTTGGGGGTCTCCTGCTCTTCGCTAATATAATGACGCACTGACTTTGTGCTAACTTTTGTAATAATTGGACATATTCATCTCATATCAGCTTATTGTTTAAACCTTATGGGGCTGGAAAGATGGCTCAGCAGTTAAAGCACTTGCCTCCAGTGCCTAAGGCCCCAGGTTCAATTCCCCAGGACCCACATATTCCAGACCCACAAGGTTGTGGCCCTGGTGCTGGTTCTCTCTCTCTCTCTCTCTCTCTCTCTCTCTCTCTCTCTCTCTCTCTCTCTCTCTCTCTCTCTCTCTCTCTGTATTTCTCTGCTTTAAAATAAATAAAATATTTTTTAAAAAACCTTATGAAATGTTTCAGTAGTTGCCTTAGTGTTTTAGATTCACTGAAGGAAATCCACCTTCAGTGAATTATATCACTTCACATGGAGTACAAGCGTCATAGAAGAGAATCAGGCCAACTCCTCCCTTTTCATCTTTGTGACACTGGTGTCACCACTTGAGTGAACTAAATCAGTGAGTGCATCTGTGCTCTTGTTACTTATATCTGTTCTCATTTAAATTAACAAAAGAAGTAAAACAAATTAATAATAACATTGGTGCTTTATTTTTCTTAAGTATGTGATTGTACCTTTGATAATCCGCCTCTGAAGCCCTACATTTCTTCACACAGCTCTTAGTTATTGATCATGTCATTTTCTTTTTTTTTTATTGGGAGGAAGTAATTTATTCAAGTAATAGATCCAGGAGAAGTTCCATAATGGTAAAAAAAAAAAAAGCTGGTCCTCTTTCCCCCTTTTCAGATCCAAGCAGGGAGAGACCCATCATCAACATACACACACACACACACACACACACACACACACACACACACACACAGCAGGATTTCCAGGCTTGAACTCCAACCACTCTTTGAATATGTATAGCTGGAATTCCAGACACTACCACAGAAACACTTTAGGACTGGACCCTAGGATCTGGACAAGGTGACACCACCTCCAGGCAGGCAGCTGGAGAAAAAAATGTTAATAAACTTTTGAATCTATTGGGTGTATCCATTCAAACAACCACAACTTCCAATCATAATTCAATTACTTTAGAGCATCTAAATCACTTATATTTTATCTTTATTATCCTTAATTAGATACATTGTATGAGCATATCTAATGGTGGTACTCCCATTTCCCTCCTCCCTGTCCCCAACGCACTGGGGGACCTCCTCAGTGGGCATACTGGATCAGTCCATGGGGTATGGGGTCATGAATAGTTCAGGAGGTAGCCAGGATCCCCTTATTTGTGTGTTGTTGCTGAGGGGGACAGTGTCTCTGGATATCCTCCCTCACCGTGGCTCTTTCTTTCCACCCCCTCTTCTGCTTGGTTCCCTGAGACATGGTGGCTGAATTTTAAGTCAGCTTTATGGTTGAGATCTTAACTGTCTCTGTCTTTCTGCTGTGGGCTTTCATAGTTGTTTGTCTCATGGACCTATCCTAGGTTAATTGACTCTCTTTGGTGATAGGTCTCTTGTTTATCATGCCACATGTTTCATTTGGGGCCTACATGATAGGCCCGGGGCAGTTTACCACTTGCAAGGATGTCCACCATCATCCTGTCCCTTGTTGGTGGAGTTGGATTGACCACGACTCTCTCCATCCCTTCTGAAAAATACAAACAGAATCTCCATCAGAGAGTGAGATCATTGTAGGTTAAATGAGACACACTCTGTAATTCTCTGGTAGTGGGAATTGAGCCCAAATATTGGTCCTCATAGGATTATACCCTGGACCCCAGTTCCAATTAAGGGTACTTTGTCACTGAGTGAATCTCTTGGCCAATTTTAGACTTTGATTATCCCCTAGATTTTGGTGCCACTGTTGCACAAACAATCACTTCTTGGCTCGCTGATCTCTCCCAAAGAGTAGTTTGTTCAGCATTCATGTGATACCCATCTGAATTTTATATCAGAGGTCTCTTCTTACTCCAAATATCATTGATCAATTTCCCCTGGCAGCTCATGTAATGCCTTCCGACACCACATGTTGCTGTCTGGGAACTGGTTGCCATTATGGATCTCTCTGGGTTTCTTGGTGTTATGCGATGACTTTCTGTGGTTTCTTCAGCAATAGGATCTTGCCTTTGGCCTGTGGCAGGTACTCAAGAGATTTGACAGAAGCCTGTCTCATTTTGGGGACCTCTTGGGTCTCTTTGATTAAGAGCTCAATGCGGGAAGGAACCAATAACTGGGACTGAGAGTTGAAGGTCTGATCGATTTATTCATGGGTATAAGCTTCCTCCCATTCTATTCATGGCCCATCTCAGCAGGGGATACCCACATCTTCCTCAAGCATTTATTGTAAGGACTTTATGGTGCAATTCATTTTTGGTTTAGCTTATTGTATAGGTCCCCCCCCCACCTTCCATGTACCTCCCACCCATTCCATACATCCCCTTTAACAGTCTCTCATTTCATCTGTTAGGTTTGCTTAGAGTTTAGGCTTAACCTGGTTAGGAACCACATATGAGGGACAATATGTGGCATCTAACACCCTGTTCTTTTGTGAGTTGGCTAAGTATGATGTGTTCCAAGTCCAGCCATTTTTCTTTAAATTTCATTATTTTATTTTTCCTTTCAGCAGAGTAGAATTCCATCGAGTAAATGTACTCCAACTTTGATACCCATTCATGCAGAGATGGACATTTGGGTTGATTCCAATTCTTGGCTATTATGAATTGAGCAGCAATCAACATGTTTGAGCAAATGTACCTGTGCTGAGGCATGAAATCTTGAGGGTAGATGCCTAGTAGAGAGATAGCTGGGTCCATTGTTAGCTCTATCTTTATTCTATTAAGGAGTCACCACACTGATTTCCATAGTGGTTGAACAAGTTGACAATCCCACCAGCAGTGACTAAGGGTTCCTTTTTCCCCACAACTTCAAAAGCATCTATTGTTGTTGGATTTTTTTAATGATTGCCATTCTGACTGGAGTAAGGTGGAATCTCATTGTTGTTTTGATTTGCATTTCCCTGATGATTAAGGATGATGAACACTTTCTTAAATGAGAATCGCTCATTTGTGTTTCCTACTCTGTTAATTCTCTTTTTAGATCAGTGCCCCTTTTTGCGAGGGGGCTGTTTGAGGAGGCTGTTTGATTTTTTATTATTTTTTTTGAGTTCTTTGTAAATTCTAAATATTAGACTTCTGTATGTGTTATAGCTGTTAAAAATTATCTCCCAGCTTGATGGTGGTCTAATGGCTCTGAGTGTGGTATGTTTGTCTGTACAGAACCTTGTAAGCTTAATGAGATCCCATTGGAAGTTTGCTCAGGAAATATTTCCCTACCCCTATTTCATGGATAGTGCCTCCTATATTTTTTCTTCCAGTGTTTTCAGGTCTTATGTTGAGGTCTCTGAACCATTTGGAGTCGATTTTTATGCATGGTGAGAGAAGTGGGTCTATTTTCATTGTTTTACAGATATTTATCCAATTTGTCCAGCATCATTTGTTGAAGATGCTATCTTTACAAAAACACACATTGTTGGCACCTTTGTCAAAGATCAAGTAACTACAGTCACTTAAACTAACATCAGAGTCTTCATTTCTGTTTCATTGGTCGGTCTGTTTTTATGCAAGTACCATGCTGTTTTTGTTACTATGGCTTTATAATATGTCTTCACATAAGGAATGGAAGTTTTTTATTTTATTTTATTTTATTTTATTTTATTATTTTTTTTTTTACCAAGGATAGATCTGGCTATCTGAGGGCTTTTACCATTCCAAATAAATTTTGAAAATTATTTTATCTGTGTCGGTAAAGAATGAAGCTGAGATTTTTAATGGCATTGCATTGAATTTGTGTATTGCTTTTGGAAGGATTGCCATTTTAACAATATCAATTCTACCTATCCAGGAGCATGGAATATCTTTCCATCTTTTGACATCTTCACTTATTTCCTTCTTGAGCATTTTAATATTTTCATTATACCATCTTTCACATCCTTGTTTAGTGATATTCCAAGGTATTACTTTTTAGCTATTGAAAACAGGACAGTCTCTCTGATGTCTTTTTCTGTATGCATATCATCTGTATACAGGAAGGCTTCTGATTTTCATTTGTTTATTTTGTATCCAATCACTTTGCTGAAGGAATTTATCACTGCCAGGAGTTTACTTATACTATTCTTTGGGTCTGTTATGTATAGGATCATGTCATCTGCAAAAAGGGATAGTTTTTCTTCTTTATTACCAATTTGAATCCCTTTTATGCCTTTCTCCTGTCTTATTGCTTGGGCCAGAACTTCAAGCACTATGTTGAAGAGCAGTGGTGAGAGTGGACACCCCTGTCTTGTCCCTGATTCTGGTAGGAACTCCTTGAGTCTTTCCCCATTGAGTATGATTTTAGCTTTAAGGGTTTTGTGTATTGCCTTTATTATGTTGAGGTGTAAACCATCTATGCCCAGCCTCTCCAGCATTTTGATCATGAATTGGTGTTGAAGTTTGTGAAATGACTTCTCTGCCTCAATTGAGAAGACCATGTGGTTTTTGAGATTGAGTCTATTAATGTTGTAGATTACATTAATTGACTTCTGTATGTTGAACTATCCCTGCATCCCTGGGATGAGGCCTTCTTGGTCTAGATGGATAATATTTTTGATGTGTTGTTGTGTCTGCTTTGCAAGGATTTTGTTCAGGATTTTTGCATCTAGGTTCATCAGGGACATAGGTCAGTAATCTTCCTTTATTGTTGCATCTTTGTCTGGTTTGGGGATTAGGGTGATGCTGGCTTCATAGAAGGAGTTTGGAAGCATTACCTCTCTTCCTATAACACAAAAAGCTTCAGAAGGAGTGGTTTCAGTTCTGTGATGAAGGTTTGGTAGAATTCAGCAGTTAATCCATGTCCTGGACTTTTCCTTCTGAGGAGGTTTTTGATTGCATTTTCAATCTCCATGGATGTGATAGTTTTATTTAAGAGCTCTATCTTCTCTGGGTTAAGCTTAGGTAGGTGGTAGGTATCCAGGAATTCATCCATTTCTTCCAGGTTCTCCAATTTTATGGAGTAGAAGTTTTGGAAGTATGACCTGATGATTCTTCTAATTTCATGGGGGTCTGTTGTGATTGCTCCTTTTCATCACTGATTTTGTTGATTTATGAATTATCTTTTCTTTGTTTAATTAGATTGGCCTAGGGTTTCTCAATCTTATTTACTTTTTCAAAGAGCCAGCTCTTTTTTAAAAATCTATTTTTTAATTGTTTTCTTTGTTTCTACTTCATTAATCTCAGCTGTAATCTTAATTTATTCTTTTCACCTTGAACTCCTAGGGTTGGATTGCTCAAGTTTTTCCAATACCATTAGGTGGGTGGTTAGGTGATTGATACAAGATCTCTCTTTGTTATGAAGGTGTTTAGCACTATGAATTAACCCCTTAGGACTGCCTTCATAGTGTCCCATAAGTTTGGTATGATGTGTTTTCATTATTGTTTACTTCTAAGAAATTTTCAATTTCCTTTTTGATTTCTTGAACCACCCATTCATTGTTTAATAGTGTATTATTGAATCGCCAATAGTTGGTATATTTTCTGATGCTCCTCCCATTGTTAATTTCTAACTTTAACACATTGTGGTCTGATATGATGCAGGGGGCTAAGTCAATCTTTCTGAATTTGTTGAGGCATGATTTTTGACCTATTATGTGGTCTATTTTTGAGAAGGTTCCATGGGCTGCTGAGAAGAATGTATATTCTATAGGATGGAATTTTCTACAGATGTCTGTTAGGCTTAGTTCATCTATGGTGGTATTGAACTCCGTTATTTCCCTGCTGACCTCCTGTTTGGATGATCTGTCTAGAGATGATGTTGGTGTATTAACGTCTCCTACTATGATGGAATTAGGGCATATTTCTGATTTTTGAGTAAGTTTTGCTTTATGAAATGTGGTGCACCTGTATTTGGTGCATACATATTTATGATATTGATATCCTCTTGTTGGATCATTCCCTTGATGAGTAAGAAGTGACCTTCATTGTCCTTTTAATTAATTTTTGTTTGAAGTCAATTTTTTCAGATATTATTTTAGCCACACCCACTTGTTTTTTTTATTTCCAATTGCTTAGAAAATTGTTTTCCATTCTTTTACCCTAAGGAGATTTCTTTCTTTAGAGATGAGGTGTATTTCTTGAAGGCAGCAGTTAAAAAGGTCCATTTTTCTAATCCACTCTGCTAACTTATGTCTTTTTATAGGAGAGTTAAGTCCATTTATATTCAGAGTTATTACCATGAGGTTTGCTTTAAGACCTGCCATGCTGGAGGGTATATAGGGGTTGATGCCTCACATGTTATTGTTAGCCCTATAATTTTGATTACCATGATCTTTCTCTATTAGAATCCTGACATGGATTGCTTGCCTCTTCTTTGTGGGATATTAATCATGGTATCCTCAGTAAGTTTGACTTTGTGTTCATATATTCATAGCTCTGGCTTTTTTCATGGCATCTATTATGAGGGATAGCTTTTCCAGGTAAAATAGTCTAGATCAGAATCCATATTTCTTTAGGCCTAGAAGAGCATTGTTTCAAGCCCTTCTGGAATTTATGGTTTCTAATGAGAAGTCTGATGTAAGTCTGATGGATTTGCCTTTATAATTGATGTGTTGTTTCTCTCTTACTGCCTTGAGAACTCTCTCTTTACTTTCTTTGTTTAGCATTTTAACCAAGATATGTCATAGAGAGTTCCTTCTTTGTTCTTGTCTGTTTGGAGTGTTGTGGGCTTCTCGTATCGGCCTTTCTCTGGTATGATAAGGAAATTTTTTCTTGTATAATTTTGTTGAAAATATTTTCTATGCCTTTGGCCTTGGATTTTCTCTATCTAGGAAGCCCATGATCCTGAGATTTGTTCTCTTTAGGGTATACCAGAAATCCCTCATGTTTTGTTCAAATGATTTTTTTTGAATTTCTTGAAGCCTATAGAATACTTACTATTTTCTTCTGTCTTGTCCTTGAGTTCTGAGAATCTGTCCTCCAGGTTATCATCTCTGGGGCTGAGGGATTCAAAGGAGGCTTTTAAAACTTCTTTTTGATTTTTGGGTACTGTTTTATTTTTGTTCATGGTCTCCATTTCTCTGTTGAGTTCCAATTTCCAATCTACTTTTGTTTTTGTTAGTGTCTCCAGGAATTCATTCTTGAGTTTGTTTGTCCTCATCAAACTTAATCAACTGATTGTCTAGCTCTTCCCATAGTTGGTTTACCTTCAAATTACTTAATGTGTTTTTGACATCGGTTAGATTTTTCTCCATTAGGTTCAGTCTTATATCTATGCTAACATAGTTGAGTTTCTTCTCATTTATATCTTTTTGACAGTTTCCATTACAGCCATCATTCTGGTCATGATCTCATTGTAGTAATGACCAGGAGTTAATTTATTCTCATTTTGAGATTGTAGTTTTGTTATCTCCCCTGCATTCTCATTGGCCTTCTCCATTGTGGGACTAGACATCCTAGTTTGGGAAGTCTCAGCTTGCACTACTGTGGGGTTTTTTTTTTTTTTGTTTGTTTGTTTTTTGCATTGGTTCCTGCCCATTTCAGAATAAGGGTCTAGTTTTCTTGTGGGGGCCACTACAAGTTTTCATTGGGTATGTGCCGTATATTCTGTTCTATATACTAGTTGTGTTTAGGATAGTATTGATTGTAACCACAGATGTGTTAGTTGTGGAGGTTATGGGTGTGACAGCAGTTTTGGACAGTTTGGTATACAGTATAGCATGGGTGTCAGAGATCTTCCCTGACTGTATTCACCACTGTTTCTTGATACTGTGGTTCAAGGGTCTTCCCCCTCCATGTCCCAGCTGGGAAGGTTAAGAGATATCCCTTTTACTCTTCTGGCACACACCTGCCAGAGAACTTTTGTTCTCTAGTTGGAATTGAATTGGGACCCTCTGTCGGGTGCTATTTGGCCTTTTCTGTCCAGAGCAATGTTACATCAATGGGTTTAACTTCAACAATTATCTCTCCCATCTGAGGTGTTCCACTCCATGCAGGTTCTATCATTCACTAGACTTGGACTCCCTTCACCTCCGTGCTCAGGCTGAAAGCCACTGCATTGACCTCCTCCCTCCCAGGGGAACTGCAGGTGCTGCTCCCATTTCTGCTCCTTGGAGTTCCAGACCCAACTCTACCGTGGGCTCCACACACTTTTCACCAGACTGGATCACCCTGAACGTGAATGCTCAGGCTGTTTGTCACTGCATAGACCTCATCCCAACCAGGGGAATTCCAGGTGCTGTTCCCATTTGTGTTCCCTGGAGCTTGAGGCCCAAACCGGCCAGTGCTCCTATCCAGCCTATAACTCTTAGGGCTGAGAATCACCCTTCCTCTCTAGGGGGCAGTGCTCATAGGGACCACCTTTCCCTACTCTACTGACCAGGTCTGTCCCTCCCACACACAGCTTGTCTCACCAAATTTCTTAGATGTTTATAGACCTAAGTGGAGTTGTCTGAGTAGCTCCTGTTATTTCTCCTTTTCACTGTAGCTCAGGGGGCTGGGAAGTGGCCTTTGCTGCCAATCTCTGTGTAGGCTGGTAATGTCTATGGTGATAGTTCCTGGTCTGGACCAGAGTGCAGAAGCTGCAGCAGCTGGAGGAAAGCCGAGGGAGAAAGCTGTGGGGCTCTAGAGAGGGTATCCAAAGGCCCAGGGGATGGATAGAAGAGAGAGCCACTGGCCCACGGGCCTATGTATGAGTAGAGCTGCAGGGCATAGGACCTTGTGATAGAGGAGATCTGACAGGAGTGGTTTGTCACCAGAAGAACAGATGGCTGGGTGTTGAGCAGAGGGAGAGAGAAGCACAGAAGCTTATGGAACCCCTGGAAGGGATCTGGTGGGTTAAAGAACAGGTGGCAGGGTGGGGACCAGAGGTGAAGAGAAGTACAGAGGATCCTGGTAATACCTGTAGGGGTGTGATGGGGTAGAAGGGCAGGTGGGGTGGAGGGAGTGAAAGATAACTGGAGAGGTCCCCTTGGCCACTGTAGGCTCCTGGTGGGTCAGATGGGCAGGTGGTTGGGTGGGAGGATATTGGGAGAGGGGGAGAGAGAGATGAAGTCGTGGGAACTGTCAAGAGGGGCCTGTGGGGGAGAAGTATAGGTGGTTTGCAGGAGGATGGAGGGAAAGAGATAGAAGGGCAAAGGGTAGCCAACCACCCAAGAGGCCTGGCACGGCAGAAGTATAGGTAGCTGTGGGGGGTGGAAGAGAAAGAGGGGAGGGTGAGGAGCTTCCAACCACTGGAGTAGCCTGCCCAGGGAAGTCTGGGTGGCTTGGTGGGAGCAGAGGGAGAGAGGAGGATGTACAGCTTCAGACTACCAGAGAGGACTGACAAGCAAGAGGAAGATTGGCTGAGTGGGGGTGGAGGAGAAGAGGAGGGCAAGGATCCACCGGATCACCCTCATGTTCTTTTCTTACTAAGTAAATTTTTAATGTTTGTTTGCTTTTATTTTCCAGGAATTGTGTGTGGATAGTGGATTTTTTTTAACTTTTTGTTGGACATTTAAATCTCTTTCATTTTCCCAAATAAGTATTCTGAGAACACAATTGTAATTTGTTTTGATTTTATACTTTCAACAGTTAAAACTATGGCACTCCCTTCTACTTCTAAATGCCTGATTTTGATAAGTTTTCCGTACTTACTAATGCTGCTTTGCTTCTTAAGGTGGATTTATCCTCTCTGACTCTTTGCACCATTTTCCTTCTGTCTTCAATGCTACAATTCCATGGTGACTTGTTTTGTTTCTTCCAGATGGACTGAGTTTACTGGTGTCCCTAAGCTTCATGGCTTTGTGATTTCCCGGCTCTCATTAATTCAGAAAAGGCTTGGCCATTAATATTGGAAATATTTATTTTTCTCTCTTCTCTCTTTCTTATCCATCTGCTGTTTCAGTTACACACATAGTTATACTTTTTTCATTTTCACACAGTTGTTGGATATTCTGTTCTGATGTTTCATGGTTTTATGTTTATTTATCTTTTCCTTTTTGAAGCAGAGTTTTATTCTCACTCAGGCTAATCTGGAACTCACTCTGTTGTCAGGGCTGACCTTGAACTCACAGTGACATGCTGATCCTCCTAGCTGACTCTCCCAAGGAATAACATTAAAGAGGGGAGCTGCCATGCATGACCTGTTTTCTCTTTAGATTTCTTACAGTTCAATTTATATTTTGCCACCATAAATTCAGAGATTCTTTCCTCTACTTTGCTGTGCCTACCCTTGGGCACAAAGAAGACAAAGGTTTATGTGATTATCTATCTACATCTATATCTATATCTATATCTATATCTATATCATCTATATCTATATCATCTATCTATATCTATTCTCATTAATATATGCTATTTATTTAATATATTTAATATATGCTACATATTAATATGTATTAAATATGTAATAATATTATTTTACATTTTATATAATATATCATATATAATAACATAAATGTTTGTCTTCTTGTATATATATGAATGAATATATATGAATATTCATTTTTAGAATAAGAGAAAGAGGCAAAGAGAAAAACAGACACAGAGAGAGTGAGAATGGGCCCTTCAGGGCCTCCTGCCAGTGCTAGCGAAATCCAGATGCATGCACCACTTTGTGCATCTGGCTATTTGTGGGTGCTAGGGAATAGAACCCGGGCTATTAGGTTTTGCAAGTAAGTGTCTTTAACTGCTGTGCAACCTCTCCAGCCGTGTTTGTTTTTATTTGAAGTATATCTGATTATATTACCTATGTTTCATTGCACATTTATATTTATACCAGTAGCCTTTACAAATATTACCATATTAAAATTAATTATATGAATATTAATAATCAATAACTCTTTCAAATTGCCTTCCTAATAATTCCAACACACATGCCATATTGGATTGAGGTTATATTAAATGTATTTCCTTTACATTTGCCAGGATAAGCTTTTGTTGACAAGCAGAAGTGTTACAGTGGATGAAAACCCTGCTATGATCAGGTCTTTCATGAGAGAATTTGTTATTTTTTTTATTTTTAAAATGCTTTGTATTTGTGTTATGGATGTATGTGTGCATCTTTGTGGTGTGTGTGTGTGTGTGTGTGTGTGTGTGTGTGTGTGTGTGTGTGTATGTGTTTGCAGTGTAGATGTGTGCACCTAAGAGTCAAGGACTGAGGATAACATCACTGTTCTTCCTCAGGAAATTTGTTCTTGTCTTCATGTTTGGAGACAGAAACTAAATTGTTCTGAAGTTCTCTAATTAGGCTGGAGTGGCTGACTAGTGATCCCCAGACATCCACTTGTCTCTGCCGCTCCAGGGCTGGAATTACAGGCAATCACCTCCATATCTGGTATGTTTCCGTGGGTACTGGGAGTTGAGTTTATGTTCTCAAGCTTCTGAGAGGAGCTCTTTGCCTACTGAACTATCTCCCATTCCCAGTGAGAGTATTTCTAGCAGTCTGGAAAGAAGTAGGTCTGATCACTTCCTCTACTAAAGGTACAGATGAGTATTTAATTAATTAAATAATAAGTAAATAATTAATTAATAAGTAAGTAAATAATTAATTAAATAATAAGTAATTAAACTTTTGGCTCTCAGCATTATACTTTGAATCAGCAGAGTAGTATTTCAAAATATGATATATTATTATAATGGACCCCACTTGGTATTTCAGGAGTAGTGAACCGTAAGCTCATCATCAAATCTGTCTTTTAGTATTTCTGTCTCTAAGTGTGGTCTCAAAATATCTCTCCAGTACACAGCTCATTGTTGTTTCTGACATTAATGTTTAGTTTACTTGAAACAAAATGGTTAGAGAGAGCTTAAGTGGGGAGGACTTATCTTAAACTTGATAGAACAAGTCGTATGAATTACAAATTGGCATGGAATATTTCTTTAGAGTACACTTTGTCATGGAGAAGGAGGTCTTCAGGCTTTTACAGCACTTCTGCTTCTTGTCTTCCATAGCCAGGTGGGATCTCTTGAAGGGAATGACGATCAAGTCCCCAAAGACTTTCCCACCTCTTGTTACTCCAAACTCAGCATTTCATTAGTGTTCATTGAGTGCTACCATTCACTGGCCATTCAGTGGCTTTTGCTCATAGTGAGCAGGTCTCAGAGGAAAGCCTTTGGCAGCTGGTTCTGACTGTTCAGATTCCATAGTGACATTGTGCCATGCCCACACCATTTCAGTTCTCAAAAGCTACTGGCTTTCAGTTTGTGACAATTTTTCTTACTCTAAAGATGAGTATGTTAACATTCTTCCCATGTCAGAGATCAAAATGGAAATCTTTTCAAAATTATATGTAGAGAGAATATACCCTTATACACACACATATCCACACATACACATATGCATACATATATACCTATAATGTATATACATACATAAATGCATTTACATACACATACACACCTACATATACATACAATAGGATACACCATTACATTAACAAAACTGAAAGGGTACTATCATGCAATGGGAATGACATGAGAGAAAATCATAATATTTGACAATTGAGGAAACAGTTTTAGCTTCTAATTAGAAAATAATAAGTACCTATCTCAGAAGTTTTCTATGTGATGCATATAGCATAATCACTATAAAACATCCCACACAATACCTTACAAATACATTCACAAATTATTTCTTTTTACACAATATATTGTGGAGGTGAAAATATACTTAAATATTCACTTAAGACTATAATTTTCCTGAGAGTTAATTTGGTGCCTTAATTTAAAGTACTCTAATTAAAAATCAGTCAACTTCATGATCGTCATTTATACTAACCCTTTACTATTTTAGGTTTTATACTAATGCAATTATAACACAATCATACATAATGGAAATATTATCTATAAAGGCATAGTAAAACATTATAAAAAGATCAAATTTATGTTTATATATTTTTTATATTTTATACATTTTGAATGTGAATAATTTATTTAAATAGCAATACATTGCCCACTTAAAATACAGTTATGTAAACAGTTTACAGATTAAATTCATTAGGACAGCCCTGCTTTAATAAAAATTCTGTATTCCTTTGTGTTGGAATTTAAATAAAATTGTAAATTTCAAAGATATCATTCTGCAAACTAGTCCAATCAATTCAGGGAATTAGAAAATCAAGGAATAGACTAAAAGACTTGATTTCATGCTATGTCACCTGGGAATTTTATCTTGGAAGCCTTTTTCCTTCATTGGTCCATCCTTTATCACCATTTCTTCTGATCTAAACTAAACATCTAAAGTCCTCCGAACAATTCTTTATTACATTATTTCAATGTAAAAACCTGGTGATATTCGTTACATGAGTGGATTACCAGAATTGGAGCAACTTCATTTATTAAATACTTTTGTTTCTAACTAGATTTTTGTAACTCTTTCATTTAGTGATAGCAGTAATTAAATTTTAAAATTATTATGTTGGGGTGAATATTTTGCAAACAGGATAGTCTATAGGTACGCAATTATTTTCTTATTCTCAGCTTATAGTATATAGGATTTCCATATTTCACTGTATTGTCATCATTAATATTGAAAGATTATACCAATCAATCAAAGTCCAGGTGACCCTATTTTAACTGTAGCCTATATCTTATGCAGAGTATATTGACTAGAAACCACTGACTCTAATATACATATTATATATATATATATATATATATATATATATATATATATATATATATATATATATATATATATTGCTTTTTCATCAAAGCGGGGTCTCACTCTAGGTCAGGCTGACCTGGAATTCACGCTGTAGTCTCAGGCTGGCCTTCAACATCAGTTCAAAAAATTTTGAATATAGATAAACATCATGTAGGAAATTATATACACATATATGTATATATAATCACACAGCATTTACAATGCATATTTTAAATTATTTATTTATTTGAAATGAGAAAGAGAGAGAGAGAGAGAGAGAGAGAGAGAGAGAGAGGGAGGATGGGTACATCAGGGCCTCAAACCACTTCAAACAAACTGTGAATGTGCCACTTTGTACATCTGGCTTACATAGGTACTGAGGAATCTAACCCAGGTCATTAGGCTTTAAGAGGCAAGTGCCTTAAGAGATAAACCTTCTCTCCAGCCCCTATAATGCATATTTTGACTTATATTGAACATATATATAGTGACCGTATATGGCCTCTCATCAAGCTGTCATTTAAATGAATGTTAGATAAATTGACTTTGACTTTAATAAATTATATTCTTCTGGAAAGAAAAATGAGGGTCTCAAATCCTCTGAGGACATGAAAAAGCTATGTTGGAGAGGTAGATCTCAAGAATCTTGCAACATTATAAAGTAGTGAGTACTGCTTAATTATATAAACACATTTTTGACATCTTGGACCATTAATAAGGAATCATCTTTTCTAATTTAATTTCTTTTTCCAAACCTCACCATCTTGAATCCTAACAACATGCGTACATTTCATAAAGGTTACATTTGTTTTCACATCTGGAGGAGAATTAAATCAATAGTTCTATTGGAAAGAATGGAAGTTTCGTAGCATATTCCACTGGGTGAAGAAAAAGCAGACACCGCAAGGTAGAAGTAGATGTTAACACACTAATGATCATTTTTAATAACAGAAGGACCTTTCTGTGAAAAAGAATACTGATGGTATTTTTTTCATCGCTGTCTTCTTTTTCAGCTAACCTTTGAATGAGAGAAACTAGTGCTCGTGTCAAATGACCACAAGGATATTAGAACTGGACTTGGAGGCTGTCGGTGGCTACTGGGTATGTCTCCTTTACCAAACTAGCTTCCTTCTCTACTGCCACTGACCTTGCAAACAGCTCCGACAAAGGTCGGAATGGATTCATTGATCAGCTAGACCAAGCATATGACAGTCTGTGCCTTAATTGAATCCCAAAAGGGGGCAGACTGGGTTTTTATTACAGAGGCCAGCCGATAGCATTCATTAAAAGCTCCACAGACTGTGTGGTTTACTAATTAGTTTATTATACAGACACCTTGACGATGGGCAAAGTTGTCATTTTGCCCTTTATCGCACAGGGGATGTTGTTAAAAGTTTAATCAGCTAACACTGACCAAGTTAGCTTGGCAGGCTGGGCATGGTCATTACTGAGGTCACTCCTGCTGGAGAATTTCTGACAGGGTCACAGCATGAACTTACAATAAAGAGAGTGTTACATAAGGTACGTGTGCACCTGAAAGGGACCCCAGAAAAGAGATGTGCTCTGCAGGGAGTAGGAAACAGATGGGCTGTAAGGACAAGTGAATCCTTTTCAAGTTTATCTTTCGTTACCCTGTTTAACATATGCTTTCTTAAAAGACAGGGAGTACAACAATGTCTTTGATATATTTATCTAGACAGAGTCAGAACCAGGATTTGGTGAGGTGGATTTTGCATTATTTTTTT
>PVHP010013466.1:9526-41040 GCA_004024765.1 Zapus hudsonius | reverse complement strand
TATATATATATATATATATATATATATATATATATATATATATATATATATATATATATATATATATATATATATATATATATATATATATTTAAACATAGAAATATATGCACTTACATTAAGTAATAGTTTCTACCTTTTACATACTTGCAAAGCTTTTTATTTCAAAGGAATACTTAAATAGGATTAAAAATCAAAATTTTATCAAAACTTTTTGCCTTAGCAATAATATTTACACATTTGGTCAAAATTTTTATTGATTTCATAAGATGCTGAATATTAATGCATGTTTCCCCTACTTGCCTTATACTTCCCAGAGCCGACTTAAGTGGTCATTTGCAGGCTGATATTGCTTTATTTGTTTACACTGTTCTTTTTTTATTGTCCATAATTAGTTACATTGTTTAGTGGGCCAACAATGAGTTGTTATCCCCAATTCCTCATTGCCCCCCTTCCCTGTTCTTGTTTGATGCCCATAATTTCACTGAGTCAAAAATGCTTTCAATATATTTCAATTTGAAGGATGTATTAGCTGTTGCTGTACAACAAGCAATTGTGAATATCAGTTAAAATGGTGTCTAGTCATTTCTTCTAAGAGGCCAGATCATATGTACACATTTTAATTCAATCTCCTTTGAGTGTTAGTCAAATAAGTGGCTTTCCTGTCTTTTTCTGGATTTCCTTTGGCAGATTGACAGGTCTAGATCAGAACAGTTGGATTTTCTATCACATAAATTCAGTCAGCAAAGTTTTCAGCTTATATGTAGATTTGGGTGTAGGTGGGGTACAGGAAAGTGATTGCTCTTTTCAGAAATGAAACTTTACACAAGTTTTCGGTGCAGAAACAGTCCATTCTGAAACTGTTATGATAACAAAAAAGTTAAATATTTGGCATTGATCACATGACTGTTGATGGGCAGAAGGAAACCAAGAAGAAGAAGGAGGAAGAGGAGGAGGAGGAGGAGGAGGAAGAGGAAGAGAAAGAAGAAAAAGAAGGAAAGAAAGAAAGAGAGAGAGAGAAAGAAAGAAAGAAAGAAAGAAAGAAAGAAAGAAAGAAAGAAAGAAAGAGAAAAGAAAGAAAGAAAGAAAGAAAGAAAGAAAGAAAGAAAGAAAGAAAGAAAGAAAGAAAGAAAGAGAAAGAGAGAGAGAAAGAAAGAAAGAAAAAAAAAGAGAGAGAGAGAAAGAAAGAAAGAAAGAAAGAAAGAGAGAGAGAAAGAAAGAGAGAAAGAAAGAGAGAGAAAGAGAGAGAGAAAGAAAGAAAGAAAGAGAGAGAGAGAGAAGCAAGGAAGTGAGGCAGGAAGGGAATACAGAGAAAACTCTTGGTAGTGGAGCCTGCAAAACTGAAAATAAAATGTAACTGGAATATGCTATAATGTCATTTGCTGATTCCTGGTAGAAAAGTGACTTGGAAAATGGAAATTTATTCATGAGGAACATTTGAGTTTTACTAAGGGCAGCTCCAGGTAAAATGCTCAAAATCACCTACTTATTCCTAGTTGTGTTAGGTAAATATAAAAAACGGGAACCTGAGAATAGTGAAAAGCTTGCACTTGCAGGCACACACACACACACACACACACACACACACACACACACACACACACACACACACACACACACACGACCAGGTCCTGTTAGACAATTGCTTCTCCTTTTTAGCTTTGTGATATCTCCTCAAGAACGGAAAGAAAGAATGATGTTTAATTACAAAATCAGTTACACTAATGTCTTGGCTATCTAGTAAAACCCTTCACGTAGAAATTTTTCAAGAAATGAACGTGATGAGTGCAGACTTACTTTTTTAACTCCAAACATGCAAGTGAAAAAAGAAATAACGGAATGATTAGAAGCATCGCCACACATGCCTGAGGTAACTCTGCTCATGACAGTTGTGATGCAGCTTTGTCATTTTGGCTCGGTGTTGTCTTAAGATTCACTTATTCACAGAATCTTTCAACACCCATTTATTAGGGCATTTTCATATGAAAGAAAAACATGTCAAATTCAGTCTTGCTACTATGTCTGGTGCATTCAGGAAAGTGAGACATTCTGTCTACAAGTGCTCAGACAAATGGAAGTCCGGCTTTGCCTCTGAGGGTCAGGTCCAATCAGGCCTTTGATGGGATTGCGGCCTAAAGCAAGCTACATGTCTGTGTAGAGTTTTTCAAAATATATTTTTGATAATAAATTATAAATATATAAGTTGACTTCACTATCCAACTAATGCTTATTGCTTAAATGTGACCATTGAGAAATTATGCATAACACAGAAAAGAAAGGATGTATAAATGTAAGTAAACAAATATTTCATAAAAGAAGGAATTTTTGAGTTCAGATTTGCAAGAAGTACTGGGATGCTGACAGCAGAATATACTGGTCGTGTCAGCATTAGCTCTTAGTGTGCTTTCATATCTAAAAGGGGTCGCCTTCTACCTCATATACACATGCAAGAATTACAGTGTTATTCATGAGCAGTGAAGAAGACAAAATAAGCACAGGAAGAAAAGAAAAACTTCATGAAATACTTATATAAACAGAAATAAAAACTATTAATGTTTGAGTATGGATGGAACACAGAGAGATTTTGATAGAAAAATCGTTTTCAAAGATGAAGAAAACAATGATTAAAATTTCTATTTCCAAATTCAATTTCTTCTTCCTTCTCTCTTCCCTTCCATCTCTCTTTCCACCCTCCCTCCTCCCTCCTTTCTCCCTTCCTAGCTTTCCTTCTCTCTCTTTCTCTTTCTCTTTCTCTCTCTCTCTCTCTCTCTCTCTCTCTCTCTCTCTCTCTCTCTCTCTCTCTCTCCTATATAGATCCATGATGGTGTTGGGAGTTTGTGAATATTCTAGCACCAGACTTCTTATATTGAATAGAAACATAATGACATCATGCCCACAAATGCTGACATTCAAAAAGAAAACAAGAACAAGGATCCTGGAGCAAAGAAAAGCTCAGTTTTGAGTATGTTTCATTTGAATACATTTGAAAATTCAGACTTCAGCTGATGTTTACAATCCAGAAATAGCACATGAGGGAAGAGACACACAGACCTAAGTTAGAGTCCAACATCTACTCAGTGTGAACCTCCACAAACCACCCATTCATGCAATCAGCCTACAGGCCTTTACACTATGTCTCATTGGGTAAACTGGAAACAAAAATATCTCATAAATGTTTCTTAAATTACACTAAGGGTATTTGACTATGAATTTAGAGTAATATATTCATAGGATGTAAGTAACAGAAAGTACTTGAATGAAGTGATGAATGAAGTTACAAGGAATCAGTTATTAAGATTGGACAGGAATCATACCTGTGTATCCAGCATTGGAGGCTAAGGGAAGATGATTGTGGTATATCTCATTAATCATTAACACCTTTTATTTTTATTTTCCCTAATCATCCTATAGATAGATAGATAGATGATAGATAGATAGATAGAAATATTATGCATATGTACATATATATGTATATAAATTATTGAAATATATTTATCAGTGGCCTTTTCTATTTTTAGGAGAGTATCTTTCTATACATTGTTACAGATGCTTTATTCCTTATCTTTAAATTTTCTGTAATGTTATTCATTAATATAATTGTTCATTAGCATTTTCTAAAGGCTTTACATATTTTTACACATATGTTTTTGGTTTTTAAAAATATTTTATTTATTCATTTTTCAAGTAGAGATACAGAGAGAGAAAGAGGGAGAGAGAGAAAGAGAGAGAGAGAGAGCACCAGGGCCACCACCTTGTGGGTCTTGCTTATGTGGGTCCTGGAGAATTGAACCAGGGCCTTAGGCACTGGAGGCAAGTGCCTTAACCGCTGAGCCATCTCTCCAGCCCTGTTTTGAGGTTTAATGAATAAGTTTCAGAAGACATCAAGCAATTTTCTTTTCATAGAGCTTTTCCATTGAAAGATAAAATACACTTTTATTTATGATATTCCTATCTTTTTATATAACATTTATACTTAAATCATCAATTCAATTATTTTTAATTTTATTTATTTCAATATTATTTATACATAATTTGCATAATTTGTAAGTTTCAAGTTCTGTGTGTGATTTGAGCATGCTGGGGATCAAAACTAGGGTTTTGAAAAAAGTAAAAATGTATTCTATCACTACACTGTAGAACACCAGTTGTTATAATTAAAAAGTTTATTTTTATTTTTCCATAAATATATGTACATTAATATATATTCAGTATATAATAATTATTATTCTTTCTTTATTTTACGTAAATATTTGTCCAAAATAAATAATAAACTTTTCATTGTGATTTGTAATTTAAATCTTAAAACAAGAAACCTCACAAAATTTTGGATAGGTCTATAGTAACATACTTGCTGTTATAAAGCAAAGAACAAAAAAAATTACTCACTGAAATGTGTAAATAAATTATAATATTATAAAAATCCAATTCAGAATTTATTGGAAGAAGCACAGATTGAACAAGAAAGTATTATAGAGTGTCATGATGTTTATGAGTCATTTAAGGTGGTCGTATGAAGGGTTGTCATATGAGAAAATAATGAGGTAAATTGCATTCTTATGTAAAACTAAGATGCATAAGATGTCATGAAAATATTTAGAAGTAGAATAACAGAAAGTTCCAAAACATATTGAGCCGCTTTCTTTAAATTAAGAAACTGTGGTAACTAAAATTCAGTAGGAGTTTAATAAAAACAATATTAAATTATTGAAATGCCATGAAGTCATTACATAACAATTTGTAGTCTAAATGAAGAAGTTTTGAAAGTAATTCCATAATAATTTTGAAGAATTTGTTTTTCAGTTGTTATGTTTCCATGGGCATGCATCATTAACATATATAATTTGTAAGTAATGTGAATAATTAAATGTTTTACCTCTACAAATTAAAAAATATATTAATGTATATGAATTTTGCCAGTAAATTTAAATCATCTCCCATGCTATCTCCGTAAGCTATAATAAAGTACTTAATATGCAAAATGAGATAATTTATGTTAACATGCACAGTATAGATGCAATCCATGCATAATATAGGATATTTATATACCATAGTAACCAATGAAAAGCAATGATAAATTATAATACTATAAAGTTATAATACACTTACATATATAATGGAGATATAATAGTATAATCAGTTTTTGGTGGAATTAAATGTCAGCAAAACTCATTAGGTTGCAGCATAATTTTCCTAGGTGATACTTCAGAGCGCAAATTACCATTTTGCATATTAAAGCCACATAAATAATATTGTAGTTATTGTTCTGAACAATCATGCATTATTCCACATTAACTCACCTACATATTACAACTGAATAATAAAACCTATCTTCTACTATGCAATGTGCTCATTGTCTTAAAACTTATAAAATTTGAAAACTAGTGGCATTTTTATGTCATTCTTAATTTATTTTAGAAATGAGTATAGGATCCAAAAACATAGTTGATTATTACTTTGTCATTGCTATTTTTAGTTATAATCACAATATCATCTTGTGTCTGAGCTGATTGAAGGAATCTTGGGAATCTTGGCTGTTGTTTTATGTTATAATAATCATTCCCCCACATGAAGGGTGTTTCAAGGTAGAGTCTCTAGGGTGTCACCCAGGTTGACTTGGAATTCACCATGTAGCCTTAGGCTGGCTTTAAACTAACAGCAATTCTCCTATGTCTGCCTCCTGAGATCCAGTCTGGTACCATGATAAGGCAAGACAAAATGTGGCTTTCCCTACATTAATATAAAGAAAAAGTTCTACATATATGGCTACCTTGTTTTGGGGTCCATCCTATAGTGTTCTGAAAAATGACCAAAGACTGAGGTTTTTGGTCATCTGCTGGGTGGGCCACCTTTGCCATCTAACTGCTAAGGCTTGCTACTTGGGTGTCATGTTCTGTCTGTATTTGTAATTAAAGAATCCTTATTCAGTGTTGATTTGCTGGTCTATCAACACATATTTCACCCAGATATTCTCTCTTCCCATTCCCCAGTGCTATTATTTCTAAGGAAATGATCTCTCACAGTCTCCTGCACATCAGAGAAACTGATATTAACATTGTATACATTACTTCATGTTATGTTAGCTGGGGACCAGAGGAAATGAAAATAAATGCAGCAAATGATAGCTTGTAAGTTATTTTATGAGGCAGTTCCTTATGAATTTTACTCTTACCTTCCTGACCTTTCTTGATCCCAGTCTCTGTAAACTTACTTTTTAGCATGTGGTTGGTTTATGAGTCATGTAGATGGGAGGAGAGAGAGAGAGAGAGAGAGAGAGAGAGAGAGAGAGAGAGAGAGAGAGAGAGAGAGAGAGAGAGAGAATGCCAGAGGTCAACAAGTCAATCTGGTGTCTTCCTCAATCTCTTTCCACCTTGTTTTTTGAAGCAGAGTTTCTCATTACACTTGGAACCCACCAATTTGGCTAGACTCACACCAGTCAGCAAAGACTGTCCAGTGTTGGGAGTACAGGTACGCTGAAGACCAAATGTGGACTCTGATATTTTATGGCAAGCAATTTATCAACTGAGTCATCTGAGACTCTTATTAAATTTATAGCAGCATGTACATACCCAATTGTAGGAACTAGTGAACCAAAAAAACACCTAGTCATATGTCCACTTTTGTTTGACCAGTTACAGGTATTACTCAGCAATTGATTGGAAAATCATGAGTAGATCAATGTATGTTCTTCCATAAGTGACATGCTATTGCAAAGCATGGTTTCTCGCTCTCATTTGTAAAAAAATAAAAATGTTTTGTGTGAGTGTGAGTGTGAGGGTGGACTGAATAGCCAGCAAGTCCCAGTGATTCCCCTGCCTCCATAATTCTGCCATTGTGCTCCCGACATTTGTCACAGGCACACACAGTCATGGCTTCCTTTCTCCATGGCCACTGGGGTTCCTGTTCAGCACACTGTCTTATCCACAGTCCAACAGGGCATCTTTTGTTCACCTTAGAGGAGGTTTGCTCACAAGCCCTAGATCCGTAGAGACATGCAATGATTTCCTGAAATCTAGTCAGGTGTGCTCATTCATTCTTCATCACACAGCTCCATTATTAAGACTTATGAGTTGTTTACCAGTTCATATTCAATGTATAATTTGCATAACATCATCAACAAAAAAGCCAATGTGATCTATTGTGGGATTTTAACATGATGACTTTTTCCTAGCTTGTTTTATGCTGAGAGCAATATAATGATTTAGTGTAGAACAAGATTAATATTTCCTATCCTTTGTTTGGTATTGTTTTATAAGTGGAAATTGCTTGATATTTTTCTCACTGATAGGAATGGAATGGAAGAATTTTCAGTGATCTCCATGCTTTGAGCTTCATTCACTTGCTTGAGCAGAGGCCCCAGTGTTTAGAAAGAAAGCATCAATTGACATCACAATGTGATTTAATCCAAATACATCTACAGATATTTATTTCACTTTTGTGCTCAATAATCAAGTTAAATGGGATATATAGGAATAATTTCCCCTGCCTCACACAGATCTTTGCTGATGCTCATACTCTCTTCGGATTCTCAGGGCTGCAGTGTTTCTTTTGATTGCTATTTTCTTTTGTGGGAATATGTAGTTCTGGGGACTTCTGAGTAGGCACTTCTGCCATAGCACACTTTCTTCATGGTTCTGAAACCAAAATGGAAATTCTTTTTCCTTATATTCTAGGATAAGGGAATAACACACATTTTCTTTTATATGAGTTTTTTAAAAAATATTTTATTTATTTGAAAATGGAGAGAGATAGAGAGAAGAGAGATGGAGAAATTGCGTGTGCCAGGGCCTGCAGCTGGCTGCAAATGAATTCCAGATGCATGTGCCACCTTGTGCATATGGCTTTTCATGTGTCCTGGGGAATCAAACTGGGATTGTTAGGCTTTGCATGCAAGTGACTAAACTGCTAAGCCATCTCTCTACCCCAACATTACATTACCCATGAATCTCACTGGACTCACCTTAGACTCACCTGCACCAAGACCCTATACAGTGACTAACTTCCCATACATCTTGCTGGGTAAAAAAAAGGTTAATACTGGGTTTGGGGAAAGTAATCAAGCTTAGGGCAAGTTTCTAACATTTTTCTCAACATTCTGAGCAATTCTTATTTCCCAGTGGTCTGTCACTTCATTTAATATCTTCGAGCATTCAGAGGAATGCTTGGGGGAAAGTTCATATAGTAAATCCACAAGCATGTAGAGGATTTTATCAGGTATTTTGAGCCTCTCTCTGAGCTGTTGCTATAGAAAGCCACACCTGGGAATGCAGGAAAAGATAGCTCTGTGTCTATCTGTAGCTCTATACTAGTCTGTGTCTTCTTTCACAAGCTAAGCAGCACCTAAAAAACCTACCAGCTCTGATATTTTAGGAACCCATCATTCACTGACACCGCAACACACATCTTTCTTCTTGCCTTGAGTCTCCTAGGCTTTACGAACGGTATACGCCAATTCCGACTGCACCGTGCACTTGTCTGTTTTAATGCAGTGCTGAAAATGACATTTAGAATCCTCTAGTGGTACTGCTTGTCTACCTCCACCTATCATTAGTAAAATTCAAATGATTTGATGAGTATAGTGTCATACACATTGTTTCTATGTGATTCTTGTATATAATAAATCTGCAATGATTTTCTCACTTAGATATGGGTGAATAAAATCAAAATTAAGGAACTGTTATATATTAATATTTTTTTAAACTTTTTCCTGTATTAGATTTTTTTTAAAGAATCTGTGTACTAATCATCACTCCAATTGATGGTATTGCAAAGCGAAAGCCAGTAATTAAATAATTTTATTATTTTTTAACTTTTGTATTGATAACTTCCATAATCATAGATCATAAGCCTTTATGATCCTCCCACCCACCCCCATATCCCTTCTACTCCTCAATTAGTCTCTTATTTCTTTCGGTGTCATCATCTTTTCCTCCCATATTATCAGGCATGGTGAAGTCATGAATATCAAGGCCATTTTGTATCTGGAAGTTAGAGCTGTAAGCAGTCCTCCCCTTCCTTTGGCTCTTACAATCTTTCTCCCACCTCTTCCACAATGAACCCTGAGCCTCGGGAAGTGGGATAGGGATGTCCCAGAGCTGAACACTCCACTGTTGTTTTATTTTCTCAGCAGTATGGTGTATTTTTGCATTATCCCAGTGGTCAACACCATCTGAAAAAGAGAAGCTTCTCAAGCCAAGAATGAGAGTAATATTATTATTTGGGTATGTTCATTTAAAAAAAAAGTGCTCCTATGGGACTAAAGCCAGACAACAGCTGGTGTTACTCCCCTAGGGCTCATGACCTCCCCAACACAGGGTTTTGACTTCAGTACCAGGCATGTTTTCCCTTCCATGGAGAGGGCCTCTAGTCCATTTAACAATTGGTTTCCCCCACAATAGATATACCACCTTTGCCCCAGTTGGCATATTTGGATTGGGTGGCAAGTCTTTAGGCTTGCAAGGTCCACTGATGTTCACCACCATTGATGACTTCTCTCTGCCATAAGGATGTAAATATCCCCCAAAAGAACATTTTTCTCTGCAATGTGGTGCAGAGTGTACATATTGTATTAAAATTATCTGGAGGCATATATTGGAAACTGGGGCGTCTGGGACCTAATACCAGCACAGTTGCATAAAACTCCTTAGGAATGGCTATAAATATGCATTATAATCAAATTTCAAGTGATCGTTATTACCCAAAATATGAGATTCAGTCATAGAGAAGTGACTAGTAAAATCGGAATTCTAATATGCGTGATGTGCAAAGTAAGTTTTCACAATGTCTCACAGTGCTGTGAACTCTGCATATTAATAATGTATTTATAAAAGCCCATTGATTAGTACAGTTCTTGCTTTTCTTCAGAGAAGCTTCTTTGGACACTAGCAGTGAAAAGTGGAGAAATTCAAAATTTTCCACAGTGTTGAGAATAAGTGATTATCAAGTGTCCAGAACTAAGAGAGACAATTTTTTTGTTGTGACATTCAAATCCCAGCAAACATTGGATAAGACAGGTTGAAGAGAAAGTGACAGCTCAAGGATGTGAGGTGCATTCTGGGATACTGCCTTCTGGACATGAAGTGACCATTATCCATGACCTCACAGTTAATGTGGTTACCTCCACAAGACTTGTACATCTTAAACTCATGAACATTTTGCCAAGGATGATGGAGGAGTGGGAAAAACAGTCCTCAAAACAGAATAGGAAGTATTTGGACTGAAGAAGGGGCTCTGTGAAAGGGAGAGGGGAAAAGAAAGGTAATGGGAGGGGTCTTTGAACATATTTGTATGTTCATGTGTGAAAATGATTTACTCAAATTTAAAGAAGATAATTTTGACAAGTGTTAGGTGTAGTAGGTGACTAGAGATAAAGACCTGGATGAAGCTAGGCAGTGAGACTCAGCAGTACTAACTGATGTACAGCTCAGATTCTCCCAGATTCTGTAGAAATATTGGCTCATCAAATTAAGATGAATTTATTATTCAGACAAGTGGGGAGGGGTGCACCTACATGTACACATACATGTATTCAAAACATAATGTCCTTAATTAAAACTTCATGAAAACAAATTCATTAGCCAATACCTTGAGTATTTAACACTTAAGAGAGACAAAGATCTATTTCATTTTTTTCATACATCTAGCCAAGGATGACTAAACAGGAAGTAAAAAGCAATTGAAGGAAGATAATAATACAAGCAAGATTGACATGAAAATAGATGAATGTTATAATCCATAAGTGGATAATTCTATATCTGTCGATGGGAGTCACGTGGTAGGGACTATAGAGTTTCAAAAGGAACACCTCTGATGCCAAATCACTCCACAACATACAAAAATTGGGAGGTGCTAATAGCTCCACTAATAGTGTATCAGTTTCCTTTGCTCTCATTTTTAGTTTGAATCTCCCATTGGCCAAAACAAGTTTAGAAACAACTTAAGAAAAACGGAGTGGATCCATGTCACATATAAAGTTTTCTTGTATAATCAGTTAAAGTTGTAGGAGAATGGAGGTTTAGTTAATATTTTAAGCATACATACAATAAGATTTATAAAATTTTATTATGCACAGGAGAAAAAAATTTAAAAGTAAGGAAGCATTGAAAATTTATAAAGAGAAGGCAGTGAGGTCTAAATATAAAATTTATGGCTTAAATTTCTTTAAAGATCATCCATTTGCCTCTTTGGTCCAATGTGAAAATGAAATTTTTTTCAGGTAAAGGCATGATAATGTCACAATGAAATAGAAAAATTTCTGAGGTATAGTATTATTATATCCATGACAGTGGCCAAGGACACAATCGTAGTATTGGTCGGCCACAAAAAGAGGACAATTATTTGAACACTTCAACTTTACAGAATATACAGGGAAAGTTTAATAAAGCTGCATCATATAGCATCCCACAATGGCTGTTTCCAAATGTATTTCAATAAAACCATTCCAAGCAGGTGGAAATAAAGTGCGTTCTATTTGCAACTTCAGCTGTTCTGGAGAGATCTAGGGATAGATTATGTAGAATGGATAAACTACCTACCCCCAAGGTTACATGAAAAAGGTTGTATTTTCCACAGAGCACCAAGGGCTTGGCACTTACAGATTGTGATAGGTTCTCAGAGTGCAGATAAACTACACTGCAGCACATTAAGGGCCGTGTGATATTTCTTACAGCTCTCCAGCCACCCATGTTCTTTTTCATTCTTCTTCCCAAGTCCTCTCTCTTTGTTTTGCCCTTCAAATTGAGTGCTATACAGAGATTTTCTTCTGTCCTGTTTCCCTTTTCAGTACACTTGTGTTATACATAAATGATTTAATCCACAGTCATATTTCAATGTTCTACAGGATGTTGGTAACTTTAAAATGTTTACTGATCCCCTTATGTTACCCCTTGACAGACAGATATCTGAGGTTCCAGTCTTTCACTGTCTGTTTCAGATTTAGATACCCTAGGGTTGTTTGAATTTCCTTATGCTTCTAGCATTCTGCCCAAGTCCAATTCTCTGGAATTGCCATAATTCAATCTCTAAGCATGTATTGCTATTTTATAGCTCACTAAAATTGTGGATTCATGCCCAACAGTTATAATAGATTGTTATTTAGTAGTCGGTTACAATTACGATGACTGACTGGGAGGTATCCTGAAAACACAGCTCCTCAGCTTTTCACAGACACAACAGATACCAGGTTCTGTAGATTTTGTTTCTGTTGTTTTGCTATGCATATTTGTTTTCACTCGTTTGTAAAATCCAGTTGGGAGTATCCTGATGGAAATGGGTGAAATTAATTTGTCCACTTCACATATATCCTGTAAGGAAAAGGTCATTTCTAGGGCTTGTAGGCTTTATCTCACAATACACTGTTATCCTGACTTACTAACTAATAGCTGTTGTGGAAGCATTTCATTTTCCTGAGTATGGTAACCGTTTGCACTTTCCCTCAATCACTTAAAAGAAACCAAAACAGAGGCATTTCATCACAAGTTTCATAGCCCTTGTTCTGAAATTGATATTTTGAGCACACCGATTTTGGAAAGGACTTTGTGGATATGTATTCCTTCAATGGAAATAAGCAGGCTGGTGTTTCTGGGACCTTTTTGTGTCCTTAATATAGGTGAGAATTATTCAATCTTAAAGGACTATTGGAATAACATAGTGTTCTATTGTGAACACAGTTATGGTAAACACACTTTTCTTCTCTTAGAGTGACAAGTCTTTCCCAGAAATATACTTGACCTTTTTTCTTTTAGAACTTTTGGAAATTTCCTAATGTCTTCACCTTACTTATTCCTTTCCATATCATCATGTTTAAAAGTATATCGGATTTCCAAATCCAAAGAACTTTCTCCTCTCCTTTTTCTCCTCTCCTCTCCTCTTTCTTCTTTCCTCTCTTCACTTTTCTTCTCCTCCTCCTATTTCCTCTCTTCTCTTCCCTCCCCTTCCTTTCCTTTTTTCCTTCTCTTTTCTCCCCTTCCCTTCCCCTTCTTCCTTCCCCTCCTCCACCTTCTTTTTCTACTTCACTCCCCAATCCCCATCATTCAAGTAGCACTCAACACTACTTGGCAATCTGTTTTTGCAGAGTAGCCTGATATTATAAGAATGTAAGATACATGGGATGGGTGAAATTTTTGCTGCTTTATGCTCACTATTATATTACGAGTGTATACATGCTTAAGATAGTAACTGGCTGGATATGTATTTAATACTGTTACAAGAAATGTATACACAATCACACACATTATATATATATATATATGTTTGTGTGTGTGTGTGTGTGTGTGTGTGTGTGTGTGTGTGTGTGTGTGTGTCACAGCCAGTCCTATATGTTGCCTTTCTGAATCTCATTAGTACAACTAAGATACCTGATGCTGGGTCAAGAGAACTAGATAACTATAATTACTCTCATTATTCAGCACTGGGTTACTTTTACTGAGTTTCAGAGAAACTTTCCTCAGCCTTCTTTTTCTATAACTGTCACTATACACAAATCACTTTATCCCAAGTTATTTTTTTAAGTTTTACTTATGGAAATTAATAGCCCAAAGAAGTGGTGTTTCTATACCTCTCTATCTGTTATCTATCTAACCTTACCTACCTATATATTCATCCATCTATGTATATATCTCTCACTGACTCTGAATATTAACAATGAATAAAAAAGAAATGAAAATCTATAAATATGCATCAAAAAGCAAAGGAAAGTATATCCATAAACATATAGTGTACATACAGAAAGATATCAATGTGTTATGTATTCTGCAATATTAAATTTAATTGAACTAGATTGATAATAAATATGTAAGTAAGTACAATCATATATCCTGAATCCTACCTGTGACTGGTATAGGGCATAATAAAGAAATCTTTATGGTTCAAATACCATCAGGTTGTCCACTTGAAAACACTTTTTGAAAAATGTATTTATTTATTTATTTATTGGAGATACTGTGAGAGAGAGAAAGGGGTAGACACAGCGAGAGATACAATGGGCTCTCTAGGGCCTCCAGCCACTGTAAATGAATTCCAGACACATGCACCACCTTGTGCATCTGACTTTATGTGGACACTGGGGAACTGAACTTGGTTCCTTCTGTCCTTAATCGCTAAGCCATCTCACAAGCCCTGAAAATACTTTTAAAATGTTTCTCATAAAGAGGAAGATACTACAACATCCGAAAAGGTTGCTTTATATAAGGCAATTCCAGTGTTTTCAAATAAGATTTTGTGTTTAAGAGAGCTTCACATCAGAGACAAGAAAGAACCACTACAGAGGGTCAACAAACATTGTTTCTTTCTTTGTGGCAGAAATTCTATGGCCAGAGCATAGAATGTTCTATATTTTAATGAATAATAAAATGTTCTATATTTTAATGAATGTCCGATGCATGTTAGATGAAAATCAGAGGAAATGTTTGTATATTTATAGAGAGATATTTCCCCATAAATTGTTTAAAGTTGTTGGGTTATAGAACCAGTCTTCTTTGCAGGATCTAAGTTAACACAGTTCTATGTAAATGCACTGATTTATATGATGGGACCTTATATAATGATTTACTGAATGGGCAAATGAGAGTGTATAATAAAGCCAAAACTAATGTTTTGAATTCCTAGGTATCCATTTCCAATATATGCTTTGTATGTCTTACCAACCTTATCATAACCTCATCTATTATCCTTTTTTTTTTCATTCACTTACTGCTTTAATGCACTCAGTGACAAATAATGCACAAAGGACTTTTTGGAGATTAGCATAAATTTTATTTAAGTTTTCAAGGGGCTATGACAGCTATTAAAAAGAAAATCCACTCAGAAGAATAAGGGCATTTAACAATTGTTTCAATAAGCATTGTCAACTCATTCTTAGATCTATAGTTTTCTGTCTTGACAGCTAGAGAAATAAATAGCATAAAACCATAGACATAAAAATGTGGAATTGAAGCATTCATCAGTTTGAATGTTTTAAATAAAGGTTTATGCTCTTATGGAAAATAAATGTTTAGGAACATAATACAAACTTTCAAAGACAACTCCTTAATCATTAAGAATCATAAGATAAGATCTATTTTATCTAAAGTTTGTTATATACTACTCATCAGGAAAGCCTGGTTTATTTTGCTCTAAACAGTTTTTTTTCAAGTAAGATACCCACAATGAGATTTATTCATGAGATGAAGCAAACATCAGCCCCTGTACATTAAACAGGGATAGCAAACTTTATAACACACTATCACACTATGGATAACTGTAATGTTCATAGATATTAGTAGGGACTAAATTTATTTTCTATGAAATAAATTAGGCTATTTGTAGGGTAATCATCAATCTATGATCATCATTAAAGTTGTTACAAATGAAAGAAGAAATGTATTTATACATCATGGCTTTTCTGTTTCTGTGTCTGTTTCTGAGTATGCATGCATCTCTATATGTGTGTTCATGTGTGTGGTTGTTAAAGCTTGCATATGCCATGAAGTTCAGAGGTGAGCATGTGTATGTGTAAATAAAAGGTCAATATTGAGCTCCTATTTATTTTCTATATCAGTCATTAAGACTTTCATACTAACTCAGCACTTTTCCTCAAATCTGAACACTTGGCTGGCAAGATGAAGATTTTCTCTAACTCATGGGACAAAATGTCTAGCCACTTCTGATGGTCCATAGAAAGATGCTTCTTTTGATTGTCCAAAAATAGATGCATGTCTTGATCTTTTGCTCAACTGTAATTTTTGAAAGCCAGTAATAAGTTTTCATTTCCGAAAGACCAAATGTGTCTAAGATAATTAATTATATCATGATCATAGGATTTTTATATCCTTTATCGTTATGATCAATGTTATCTGGGCGGGTGTGGGATGGAAGGGCTGGGGAGATTGCTCAGTGATCAAAGGCACTTGATAGCAAAGCCTGTCAGCCAGGTTTGATTCCTTAGTAACCACATAAAGCCACATTCACAAAGTGGTGCATACATCTGGAGTTTGATTGTAGTAAAAAAAGAGTTCCTGGTGTGCCCATCCCCCCGATCTCTCTCTCTCTTTATTCTCTCTTTCTATCTCTATCTCCCCTTGCAAATGAATACTTAAATAATATTTTAGAGTATCTATGGGGTAGAGGAGTTTAGTCAATGAATGAAGTGCTTGCTAGTCAAGCATCCACGTTTCAATCTTCAGAGCACACATAAAGCCAGATGCAGTAAGATGAAACCAAAACTCCACAAAACTATGTGTAGTATGGAATAGGTGCTGGGGTCCAAACTCAGGGCCTCATGCATGCATGACAATCATGGTGAGGACTTCATCTATGGAGTCATTTCCTCAGATCATCATGAGTTTTCTATGAGATTACAATAGGGAATACAATTTCATTATCAAGACTAATAAGCAAAATACATTATATTAACTTCTCAAAAATTATTATGTACTTCAAAGCATCATTGAAAAAGATTATAGGATCTTTACATTCTTTAAAACAATGGGTGCAATGCTTAAGTTATGTATGATTACGGGCTATCATATCAAGTAGGGTAGATTTTTCATCATCACATATTCTTAATACACGCTGATTCCATAAACAAAAATTTTTGTACATTCTAATGGTGAGAAAAAAAAAAACTCATTTCTAATCATCTTCCTTGGTTGTTCTCTCCATTTCTACATTAGGAGAAAATCCTTCAGTTAATATTTTCCATGCCTCTGTGTGCTTTTTTTTCCTCTTTCTTAAATAAAAATGGACCCAATAACTCTTCTTAGCTATGGTTGCAACCTCATTCCACAGTTTCATAAGCCTGAGTAATTATTTGAAATAATATTGGAAGAATATGACTTTATCAGATTAATTTTTGTTCTCAAATTGAGCAAGTGATCCACACAAACAAACTTTATAGAATAGAGCCAGATCACAATACCATGCAAATCGCTTGCTTCATACCTAGGATTTGCAATAAAAATAATAATAATAACAAGAAAGAATCTAGTATGCTTTCTGACTTTTTTCATGATTTCTGGATTTAGAACACTAAAAAAAAATAGATGCAAAAAGTATATTTAGAATCAATGTTTATCAGAGTTGCCTTGTGACCACAGTTCTCTCAGGAGAATAAGTTTAAGAAGTAGTATACCTTTAAAATACTAATTAAAACCTTTAGAAAATATGAAAAATATAATCTCTATTTCTTTTTTTTAATATTTATTATCCATAATGAGTTACATTATTTAGTGGGCAAACCATGTGTTGTTATCCCGAATTCCCCGCTTCCCCCCTCCCCCTCCCTGATCAGTTGTATATCCTCCTTCGTGGGCTATCTGTATTAGTCCTTGTGGCAAGGGATCCTGTATATCTTAGTACTCATATTGGCTTATCCTGAGTTGGTTGAATGGCTGTGGCTATGGGTCCCCTGCCCATCCCGTCCTTCTCTGCAGGGTTCCATATGGATCCTCCACAATATGACTGTGGTGGCTCATCTCTTGCCATGGTCTCATCTTTTGGCCTGCTGTCGGGTGGTAGGGTTATATGGGCCACAGCTCTATTTCTTTAAATTGCAGTATTTCCCTAACATTATCATCAGGCACAAAACATTCACAATGAATGACTTGAAACACACAAAGAAAACCTAAAGTAAGAATAAATCCAAGGAAATATGTACAGGAAATCATGCCTGACAGAAATTCATCCTTAAAAGACATGATTCTCCACATTTTATAAAAACAACCCAAGTCTTTATTACTATTCCTTCAAGTAGGGTTTCTAAAAGTGGTGAAATTTCTGTTTCTGAAATATGTGGCTATGATAATTAATCAGAAAAATGAACATGTTAACTTCTTCACTTTTACTATAAGTACTTACAAGGTATCTATTAATTCATATATATATATATATATATATATATATATATATATATATATATATATATATATATATATATCCAATATTCACAGGCCTTCTGTTTTGCTAGTGATATATATTAGATGATAGACATCTTTCTCACCCTGTAATCAAAACATTCCAATCTAGGGAGATGAAAGAAACACTAAGCAGTTACCTAATCATAACATCAATCTGAGCTATATTATATGTCACTGGAGTGAGTACAAGGTTAGGAATAATATGTCAAATCTCAGAAGTCAAGAGAGACATTTCTAACCATTCCTGCCTGAGATTGACCTGCCAAGATCACATAAACTTAGCCCTCTGAAGATGGAAGAAAAAAACTCACAAAAGTTATTAAGAATTGAATAAAAAAACCTATTTTATAGCATAAAACATGATTTTTAGAAAATAGTTTCATTGAATTTATTTTCTTTTCAGCTCATATAAAATGTACAGACATATAATTTTGATTTTTTAGGTGTCATTATCTGAGGTTTAGATGGCCTTGATAATGTGGCATGGTCAATTGATCTGCACCAAGAGGAAGGGACCACATTGAGAAGCAGACTTCAGATAGATAATTCTAAAACAAAACATGCTTTACTTGGGAAAATATATGTATTCTCTGATGCAAAGTCAAGTAAGAGAAAAAAGTCAAAGCCAATTATTTCAGCTTTTCTTCAACTGTTCATATAAATTCCTAATATAAAAAGCAGCAATAATTGGCAAAATCAAAGAGAGAGAGAGAGAGAGAGAGAGGAGACTATAGTAGTCCTACTTAAGCACTTAATCCATACATAATATATTTCAGTAATTTTTCACTGAATAACACTATCACTTCACTGAATACTTAGCATACTTCAGAGGTTAATTGCATGGATTTTTCTAATCAGAAATAATTCTGTATCTCACTCCATCATGTATGAATAGTGTAACCTGGAAAAACTTACTACAACCAAAATAAACTTTGACCATAAATTAAAATTCACAAGAAATAAATCCTACATGAATGAAGTAAAAACCGATTAGGATGGTACATCGTACAAAACTATTTGATTGATTCTACATGAAAAACATTTCTAATTACATATCACTTTAAGTGTTGAAAATTTCTGAAGTGCATTAACATAGGATAATTTATCATGTCTTTATTGTTGGACATTTTGGCATTTGATAGCAGATATGAAAGCATGATTTAATTAAGGTCACAATGATCCTTGGGCATATTTCTATGGTTATTTAATAATTGCACTTTATGAAGTATGGCATGTGACCTCTCTAGGCATCTAATATATATTGAAAAATGATCAACAAACAGCATGATCGTAGCTTGCACCATCATCAGGGACATCAAGTATTATTTATTTGCTTCAGCATTTCTTTCATAAGTCTGTTTATCCATGTTTGCCCTCTTTCTGTTTTCTGTTCTAGTTTGCTAGATGAAAACAATATTCCATTGCTTAAATTTAAAACTACCCAGAAATCATACACTTGAACATTTTCCCACAAGGACTATTTGAAATTTGGTGAGACATTTAAAAAGTCTCATATCGTTATTGTGCTCTGTGCAGATGGAGTGTAATCGATATAGTTTTTGTGCTATAATCCTTGATGCCACCTTTAAAATAATTACTTCTTGTTTATACATCTCCTTTTTAGATTACAATAAATCATGCCATTCATGCAAGTTCGTACAGAGACTTAATTGCTTCTTTGAAAGGTTTGGCAGATACATCACACCAGTTCATTAATGCACAGATGATTCCTTCACATTAAGAAAGACACATCAGAGTGCCAGAAATGTCAAGGAAGTTATTACGCACAAAAAGCATAAAATGGCAACCATCAAAAGGTGAGCCGTTATTCAGTTGGGATCAGAAGGAAAGCCACTGTAATTCCTTAGTGTAATAATGGAGAAATATTAGATTATTTAAGGTCATGCAAGGAGAAGCATTCATTTGTCAGCTCTGTCCTTTGGAGAGGAGATGCTTTACTGTGCTTTGTGGTTTTGTTTAAATTCACGATTGGGAGATAGCAAGATTTTCCTCTGTGACTCTTGCTTGGATCCATCCCTTCACAAATTGTTTATGGAGTATGCACTCTTACCCAACACATTTACATGTGTGTACTTCCAATAGTAATTTTGAATTCACTAGTAAATATAAAAAATAAATGTTTTTTTTAATATTTAAAATGCAAACAAGATGCACCAATAGCTATGAAATATAGGATAAATATAGAGGTTTGAAAATTCAGAAATCTAACCATGTATTCTGAGTGAAGTCAGTATCTCTTAATATTCCATAGGAATTGCAAAACTGATAACTTCTCAAGCATGTAAAAACTCACCTTACCATTGATTTGTACATATGTCTATGTGACCTACATTTAATTGAATAAATAATTAATTTGAATTTCAGGCCAATGGTTAATAAAATGTAGCATTAAATCTGAAAATGATAGATGACTTCCATAACATAGTTCTAAAAGTATTAAATTAATTATGTTGTATTAAAACATTTGTTTTTTTTTACCAATCATACCGATTTTATTTTTTTTTATTGTCCATAATGAGTTACATTGTTTAGTGGGCAAACAATGAGTTGTTATCCCGAATTCCCCGATGCTTCCCCTCCCCCTTCCCCAACCAGCTGGATATCCTCCTCCGTGGGTTGTCTGGATCAGTCCTTGTGACAGGGGACCATGGATAGCCAAGTATTCAGCCAGGTTCTCCTGGCCCTAGTATGTTGTTACTGAGGGGTGCCATGCCTCTGGATAGTCTCCCCACCATGGCTCTCACAATCTTTCTGCCCTTAATTAAGCAGAGTTGCAACATTAGTCAAAAATTATGAATGGCCAACAAAATAGGTAAAAAGATTTAGATTTCAGAGGTTAGATAATACCAGGAGAAAAAAAAAATAAACATACAAATGATGAGCTAAAACATATTCAATATGTAGAGAAAAGGGGGAAATGGGGAGAAATTCAGAGATCTATCTAGAGAATGATAAACAATAGCCTCTAGAGAGTGAGGTTTTTGAGTCAGAATAGATTTCTAATGGAAATGATTCATATATAATGTGCTTTAAAAGCCAGGTATGGTAGCACACATTTTAAATCCCAGCACTCGGGAGGGAGGCAGAGGTAAGCCGATTGCTCTGAGCTAGCCTCAGACTACAGAGTGAGTTCCAGATCATTTGGAGCTAGAGTGAGACCCTACCTCAAACAAACAAACAAACAAACAAACAAACAAACAAACAAACAAAAATAGCACTAACAAGAACAACAATGTCATTTAAGCAAATGCAAAAGAAGCTGTGGTCTCACAGTTATTAGATTGCTTTATGAAAAGTGTAACAATGTTGAATATAATGAGTCATACAAAATAGAACATTTAACAACAAAAATCAAGAAGCATGCAATACAATGGGACCTTAAGTGAACACATTACATATTTTGATGGGAAAAATGAATAGGTTCATAGAATTCAATTTTTACAATACATTTAACCTAGTAAACTGAATAAATTATGATGTGGTATAATTATGTAGATATTAATTCATAATTATTATAATCAGAAACCCAATATTTAACAAATATACGGGCGATGTAAACCCTCATAAAATTCAGTATAAAATGTTTTGCTAACATTTTCTAATGATGTAATGGTAATCAGCTTTCAGCTTTCTGATTTATTGTGGGAGAGTGAAAGATTCAATTGTTTTTATTTAAGCTAAGTTCTTATTTCTGAATATGAGGAAAAATCTGGAATATCATTGCTGTTATTTCTTTTCAAACAGTAAACTCAATTTACCAAATATAAATGATTTAAAAGGATTGCTCTATTTAATAAGGAACTATGAATTACTATAGTGAGCATTTGACTTAGTATTTTAATATTTCCTGATAATTATTCATGGTTTTCTTGATAAAAGTGATTCCAGCTTGAGGGTATTAAAGCAGAATGTAAGAAATTCATAAGTCCTTCATGAGACTGTCCCTTAGTAAAAATTTAAGGGGTTTTACTTTCATCTTAAGTATAACTAAATGTGACATTTTTCAGAATATTTATTCCTATTCAAATTCCTTTTGAAATGTTCTTTGAGTACTCAGTTTTGACTTCATTTGGTCTTATTTAGTACTGGTAGTAAATTCCAAAAGACACTTATAAGAAGATATTTAATTCATTCATTTTCTCTTGCTAATATCACAGTTATCTTTATAATTCAAGTAGATTATACTGATTTCATTATATTATGATTAGATTCATTCCCCAAATTCACTTAAAACAAACTTACCACCACTACTTCTTAAGTATCTAACATAATTTATCAGATAGAATTTAATTTAGAGTCCCCTAGACTTATATTATCACAGGTTTCTGAATCGCAATCTGTAAACACATCATTGGAGTTGTGGCTCCAGAGGTAGAATCAATATTCTTCCTGATGTGGTCCAGTAAAGAGTACTGGGCTAGAAAGCCATACACAATCAAGCACTCTGCAGTCAAAGCATAAAACTCTATAATGGTCTTCTGTTTCAGTATATCTTTATTGATAGGATAATAGCAAAGATACAGCAAAGCAATTTGGAGGACTCACCTTCAGGAACCAACTCAACAGAGAAATTGAATGAAGGTTAAGCCAATGATACATAAAATTAGGTGTTGGCATTTCAACCCCTTCAGTTATCATATTTTCCCAAAGTATAAACTGTAATATTTTCAATACTAACGTGCTCAGAAGGACTTAAGTCCATATGTGGCTCATTAGTCCTTTCTATTAAGTGTCTAAGGCAGGGATCAGCACAATGGAATTCCACACATCATCAGACAGCTGCAAAATAAGCTTTCTAAAACAGGTAGTTTGATTTCATTGCACTTTAAAGAAAGATGATATCATTACATCTTCTAGTGTAATGCAAAATCTTATAATTCAAGTTAACTTTTTTCACTTTCTAGAATAGAATCCAAAATAAATTACATTATTATGATAGTAATTATAAAATCACATCTAAAATGCATGCAGATGTTTTATGTGCATTAAACTTAAGGGTTAGTTCTAGTAATCTTAACTACATTAAATAGATATTTGTATGTATTAATGTTTTAATTGTGTTCTACATATTTTATGATAACAAAGATTTAGTGGTGGATGTTAGAATTTGCAATAATTTTATCTGATTTAATTAGGATAGAGCTTTTCTTGTCTCTGATTCATGGTGGTGGAAATGTGATTTGCATAGGTCATCAAAATGTCAAAAGTATGGTTCTAGATGAAAGTTCTAGAGAACATACAACACAAACCCTTCTTTTCCATAGATACAAAACTCAGATGTATCCCAAATCGGAACCTTCACTCAGCTCAGCCTGAAAAATCCAGGAGGCGAAGTTCCTAAACCACCTACATTGAAAGGAGGCATAAGGTCCAAATCAACCTCTTTCACTTAAATTCTAATATTGTGGCATTTGTTTTCTGCCAAAGTATATTTTAAAAAGTAGTTGCTCATGTAATTTGGGTCATTTTCTGGATTCAATTAGGATCAACATCGTTATACCTCTTATTTGCTACTAATTAAATAATTACTGCACAACTTTTTGATAGAATTACTGCAGTTGTAAAACAGATTATGAACACTCTATATCTCATTTGTTTCTGCAGAAATCACACACATGCACAAACATATGCCAATCACAAGTAATAATAGAGAATATATAAAAACTCTAGGGTATGGGGTCATTTAATTGAAGGTAATCTGCAATTGTGCTGTTCACACATGACATCCTTATTGCTTCAGAAGAGGTGGAGAATTTTCCAAACACCTAATCATTCTCTGTTTAGAAATGCTGACTGTATATAATACAGAAGATAGATAATAATATTAAGAGTAACATCTTATGTGGTGGGCATTAACACTTTTCAATTTTTAGCAGAATTCAGCAAAGCAGTTATTGCTGTTACCATCTCATTGAGGACACAAAACACCTTAACAAAAAAAGCTGATAAGAAGAAATAATAATACTAATATTAACAATAATTACTATTATTACTATTATTGTTGTAATTTGGTTTATAGTCTTGAAGGGAAGCTTCATAATGTCAGGAGAAAGCATGGAATAAGCAGAGACTGGGCATCATTAAGAGAGTGAATCAGCTTCTTTCAAGGGGGAAGTGGTTATAACAACCATCAGCCCACACCCAACAATACATCTCTTCCATGAAAGACTCCAATTCCTGTTGGCATCAGCTGGAAACCAAGCAATCAAAACACATGATTTTATAGAGAAGAGCTAATTCAAGTCATCACATTCTACCCCTGGCCTTGATATACTAATGACCATCTAATGTAAAATGCAATGTATTCAGTCCAGCTATAAAAATCTCCATGGTCTCCATCAATCCCAATATTGTTCAAGGTCTTCCACCCACTCTGAGCTGTAAAACAAAAACCTAAGAATGGCCCACAATAAGCATTCACAGTGCAAATGATGTCATTTGAAAGGAAGACTGAGTCAATGCAAGATATAAAACAAGCAGGGCAAAAATCAAATCCCTTAGCTCCAAGGATGACATCAGTGATTAGTGACAATGTCCTGGGGTTCCAATTCTGCACCCCCAGCTGAGCAGTTCAAAGCCAGTAAAAGAATCTCTTCTGAAACAGGAGCTCCACTTTGCAGATATCTTAGAGTCCTGGCAAATTTCTGAGGTCGCCACTGAAGCCCATGGTTGATGCTTATGCTTCCATTGGACCTTGATGCAAGGAACTGTGACCTTTGCCTTGTGTATTTCTTATACTACATAGTATCAGGTGAGCAGCCAAATTTGTTAATCCTTGAGGTAACAAAGTTTACTCTAAAAAATAAAAAAAAAATTTTTAATCCTTCAGAGCTCCTGTCTTCCATAGTCAGCACTCTTCCTGCTGTCCCAATGCAGAACAGCTGGCCCAATCTCAATGGTGGTGGTCTAGCAAGGAGTTGCAATTGAATGGGGCTGATGTTGCCTGCAAACTTTCATTTATTTCTGTCCCATATGCATAGGCTCATACCAGTCCATTCTCAAGATTCAGCAAAATGCAGCTAGTCTCGCAAACAATTATTTGTACATATTACATTAATAATCAGGTCTCATATACAAATGAAAGCCCTTGATGAGATGTGTGAAATGACAAGTAAGGAATTTGGTCAGTGGAAATGATCTGATCATTTATGTCAGAACATCTGAGGTTCTACTATCATGTTTCTTTTTTTTAAATATTTTATTTATTCATTTTCAAGCAGAGAGAGAGAGAAAGAGAGAGAGAGAGAGAGAGAGAGAGAGAGAGAGAGAGAGAGAGAGAGAGAGAGAGAGAATGCACCAGGGCCACCACCTTGTGGGTCTGGCTTATGTGGGTCCTGGGGAATTGAACCTGGGGCCTTAGGCACTGGAGGCAAGTGCCTTAACCTCTGTGCCATTTCTCCAGCCCAGCCATTTCTCCAGCCCTATCATGTTTCTTAAAAGCATTAGAGATTCCCAAAAAGCTAATAAAGGAATTTATGAAGGAGTAACTATTTTCTTCTATCACTATCAAATCAGTCAAGAAAACAAATTATCAAATTAAGAGAAGCTTGTCTCTTGGTACAAAATTTTAACAGGTAGACAATTATGAGAAGCATCATAAAGACAAAAAATAAGGCCAGTGAAGTCAAGCTTAGGGGTAGTATTCATACATATTTCACTATAATTCGTGGTGGTGTTGGATCTTTTATATTGAAGGATAAAAGTAAAATCTTCTGAACATCTACACTCATTAAGAATGGTGTGTGGCCTTGATATATTGTTTTAGCTTGTTTGATCTTTGTCCTCTCATTAACCTCTTTTCATATTTACTTGCATTGCAGCTGATGGTTTAATAATTTATTTTTAATCCTTTTTATCTGGCCACTTGAGAAAAAAATTAGGTCATGAAAGACATTTAATCTTTTGATGTTGTTACAATAGGATATACTTTCACAGTTGATAAAACCAGGGGGGGTCTGATTCAAATTCACAAAGCATCTGAGAGAAGCAAAACATAGGTCTAGAAGAGTAGAATTCAAATTAGTAACTAAGTACCTTGCAAAGACACATATAAGAATATATTTAAATATAATTTCATAAAGGAATACTACAAGTACTTATATACCTTCTTTGCATACTGGCCAAGCCATTTTGTTCAATCATTCAACTTATAGAAGGTATTGTTTAATTGTTTTTGTTTTATGTAAAACAAAAATTATATACAAGTCAAAATAAACTTGAATTAAAGTCACCTTAAAAAGTGCAATACTCAAAATCATCAGCAATTGATAGAAGTGATTTACATGTATTTGAATAATGTGGTTAATTTTAAATATTTGGACATATTTATTATCACATATCCCCTTATATTAGTTAGGTTAACTCAAAAATTTTGAGGCTTCATGATGATTCAATTTTAATATAATTACTTTCGCACCCACATATCCATTGTCTATGATCAGACTTAGGTCCAAATAATCCAAGCTAAGAATATTTTTGGGTTTTGAGTAGATTGATTAGTTTGGGATGGGCTTACTTCCAACAGATCTCTGTGTCTTGTAGTTGATTATTAATTAGTGCAATTAAGTAGCTTGGTGTTAACTTTTTTAATCATAAGATTCCAGCATATTTATGTACAAGAGAAGGTGACCAAAGTTGCATTGTGGAATTCTGAGTCCTCACCTACACCTCAGGACTTTACCTCTGTCTGAACAAACTAAGCACTATGTGAGGAGGATTCAGGTCATCAGGCTTTTCCATGTGACTCTGAAAGCTTTTAAAAGTATCAAGAGTAGCACAACTAGAAGGGTATGTACAGAATCACATTCTAGCCATGGAAATGTGAGCGAAGGAACATAGGCAATGTTAAGAGACTGAGCTGTGGGGATATTTTATGAGCAAATGAATGATATAGTGGGAAATATTGATATTCATAATCATATTCAAAAGTTGTATCAGCCCAATCAATTGTATCCTTATTTTCTAATGGGCTACAGTTACATGATGGATAGCTAAAACATTAAGACAATGTTAATAATAATATACTATCTTAATTATCTGTTTATATAAGGGAATTAAAATATTAAAGCCTAGAGGACTATTTTACCAAGGGATTGCTAATAAGCTAATGCATATTAATTAAATATTCAATGGCCAATCTATCTATGACTTTGTGAGAAATATAATGAAAATGATGATTCTATTTTCTGACACACATAATAGATATATAAATTATTATCATCAAATTAATTTAATATGAGGCATTGTCTTCTAAACTCTCACTAATACTAATTAAAGATAAAAGCTTCCATCATAAATTATATCTTAATTGTAATAAATATGTGATTATTAGATTGTGTTAATAGATTGGGAATCATTCCTATCATAGGATATAATTCATTTTATTACAAAAATAAACTTCATATTATTAATTAAAAGATGAGGCACAGCCTGTGCAACATATTTCAAACAATAATTTTCATAATTTGAACATAAGAGTAAGCATATATTTTAAATACAGAACAATTTATGAAATGATAATATAAAAAGATTATTTCTGAAACACTGTAACTATTGTTTATGAATATTCAGTCTGGAGTTTTATATTGCAAGGAGACTACTTTCAGACTTTACTTTTTGTGTTGTTCTTGGGGTGTGGCTGCCTAGTAACCAGAAAGACCATGTCAGGCAAAATGGAAACTAACTTGTCCTGGATAGAAAGGCAGTAAGGCACAAGACTGCCTTGAGTGTACATTGGATTCAGGCAGTTTTTATTTGTGCCTTTGAATCCTGATCATCAATGGTTGTTACTTCTCTCCAGGATTCTTGTCAACTCGTGAAAGTTTAATATGGCATGCTTTCAGTTTGACTACACAGAATTAGGCAATCCGAAAATGTGTCAAGTATTAGAAGAGCTTTTTAAAAATTCACAAACTGCTTTCATTTTGTGGCCAACACAAGCAGGAAGCTGCATGGTCCTGGCTCCCAACAAAAGGCAGAGAGGTTGTACTCTTCTTGCTGGCATTCCCTCCCTCACAGTCTTCTGAGTGACAGATCGATCTTTTGTTCTATCGTGAAGAATTTTTATGAAAACACGTTCACCTTTCCATTTTTACTCTTTGAAAATTTGTCCATAAAAGTGTATAATATTTTTATAAAAGGCATCAAAATAAAATACCAAATCCAACAGAAAATAGGTACAAATGATTTATATTTGTGAACAACGAGATTTTGTTTCATTAATGTTTTCATATCTCAAATGCATTGATCTTTTAAATATGAAGACATAGATTCTATATAATCATCACATGATGATACATGACTCATGCTCTGATTCATATTTTATGAAACATTGCTGTCTATCTTTCTCATTGCTGTCATTTAGTGCCTCAATAAAACACACAAATATGTTTCAGGAGACCTGCTACTTGGGGAATATCCTTCTAAATTCCACTTAGTGTCTGAAATGTTCAAGGGCATGAAGTTGTAGCCACTGTTTCTCTCTTTTAATGATCTCTGGCTCCTGACCCTTTATTGGCCACGAGCAGAGGCCTGGGGTTGAATCATACACTCTGAATTCTATGTGACTTTCACTGGTGAGGTAACCAGAGGAGTATTTTGGTGAGCAATGGGCAGGCAGGCCACTTCAGAATTTTTCTGGTGAGGGGATCAATTATTTTACAGATTGTCAGAACAGTTCAAAAAATATTGAGTGGGTGAACTAAATAAATTATAGGCAGATACGAGTCACAGAACATATTATTAGAAAAGTCCCTTGAGGAGACTACATGTTCACTATGGCTTTTATTAGTAAAGAGAATCAACTTTAAGACAAGATTTATTTCAGGATATGGGGCTAAAGCTATTATGCAGTGGAATTCAAAAGTTACTGAGTTTAAGTACAACCACTCTTAGGTGATAGCTTAATTGTGTTTTTGATATCTATTCAGATTTCCTCTATGATTTTTTTTTAAAATTTGTGTGTGTGTGCACATGTGTGTATTGGCAAACATATCCCCCTGTAGATGTACGCGTGTAGCATTCAGAGGACAATTTGGAAGTGTTGATCTTATCCATGCATATTATTTCTGAGACAGTGGCTCTCTTGTCATTATGACAATGGAAAGACTTCACCTCGCATGGCAGTATGTACGTTGGGATTACAGATTTATTGGGATCACAGATGTGCAGGCTATTTTGTGTCTAGCTTTATGTGAATCCTGGGTAACCAACATGAATAAGCAGGCCTGCAGAGCAAGCACTTTCAACTGCTGCACCATCTCTCAGACTCACACTTTTGAATGTAGACATAACCACAAGGTTCACATACATAAGGCTGCCTATCAAAAAAGAACAGAGACTATTGTCTCACTATATAATCTGTTTTATCATATATATGATAAATTTATATATTGATAATTATTTATATAGTATATGTTATATGTTATATTTATATTTAATTTTATCATATATACATATGTGTTTTATAACTGTGCAATCTTCACAGCCAAAAGTCTAATAACAAACTTGCCAGACCCTAAAGAGATGACTGGAAAGGAAAGGTCAGCAATTCGATCAAAGAAACATTAAAAAAATAATAACAAATCAACTCTGTCCTTGGACACTGCAGACAGGATTGAGCACAATTTCATTCAAACCCATGAAAGTAATCTGTCCCAAGGAAAACCTAAGAATAGCTTTGGTGGCTTCTTCCAGACCCTCCTCCACATGTGTTTAAACTGTTGAATACTATTGAGTTTATAGTGATATCTTGTGTCTTTCTGCATGCCATGTTCACTTCTGCCTGACTGAGGTTTTGCTGTTTGTTTTCCTCATACACCAAATTATGACGTTTTGCATAAGCACATCTAGGATGATTCAGAAGCTTCACAGAAACAATAATAATTAAAGGCATGTCAGCTCTCTACCATTGGTTTTCTTCTTTTCTCATCAATTTTGGATCTATTCAATTCTAATTATTTTTCCTTATATTAAGATGAAATTTGCAGCAGCTAGGCTGTGCAGATAAGGGTGGTTTCCTCTTAAACGTGAAGACTTTTCCAGTCAGCGATTGCCAAGTTTGACTACCCATAACCAGTGTAGAAGCTAAGCACGGCCACACACTTCTGTACCCAGGAAGCCAAAATGGGATAATCACCATAGATTGCTGATAAACACTTGACATTCTTCTCAGCCACAAGACGTGGGCATGAGGCACTTGTCATCCACACAGATTTGTGTGAACACACACACACACACACACACACACACACACACACACACACACACACACGCAAACCAAAAGAGGGAAAACAAATAAAAAAGAAGGTTTATTATTTAACACTGTTGCTTGGAGGTTTGCTATTTCTTTTCCTCATGGCCAAAATTAACCATCTGAGAGTTAAAGACCGAACTCATTTGACATTGAGAAAATTGTTGGAAGGAGTATCTATGTAAATTACCTAGGGGAACTAATTTTAAGGACATTTATTTATAAGTAGAGACAGAAAAGATATCCACATGAGTATGAAACTGTTACCATCTGCAACATTACCTAGTGCCGCAATACCAATATTATTACTGATATTATTACTGATAAACTATCAATGATTTACTCAAATTTATATAGATAATGTTAAATAGAGCCCTCAGACTTGATTTCATATTATATAATCATATGTTACTTTTTAAAAATTGCCTAAGTATATATTGTGTACCCATTCCTGAATTACATTTGATTTCATGTTGTTGAAGCTTGTGAAATATTTAACAAGTTATGCTTGTTACATTTATTTATTTTAATATCATCAAACTTTACCACAAATTTAATAGTACCTATTCAAAATTTGTAAGCAATGTGCCAAATACATATTCATGCGAATATAAATTAAATAAAATATATATACAAGTGAAATCCTCAGTAAAATTAAATAAATATTTATACTTTTAGAAATTGGTAAAACATCCAGTTATTGAAAACTGAAATGAGATCTTAAAATTTTTATAAAAATGTAGAAATGATCTACCATTAATCATTTTATTTGTAATTAAATAAAACTCTGAAAAAAATCACAACACTAGCCTCTTACTTCATATAAATTTTTAATTAAAATGATATTCTTTGACACTAATATAATGGTATTTTCCCCAACAATACGGAAGACATAGGAAAAAGCAACCAAATATAATTATTAATTTTTAATCTCCATTCTCTCTACTCTGCCCTATCAAAGCCAATACAACACTTTCCCTTGCAGGGTGGATTTTTTCCATAATTAATTCATTGATTAATGGAATGTTCCCTGAAACTACACTTTCCACATATCACATCTGCCTTTCAAAATTCATTGCAATAGAAGATAGATGGTCATACTAAAATCCACTGCAAGGCTGAGGAGATGCCTCAGCAGTTAAAGGCACTTGCTTACAAAGCCTGGCCATGTGGGTTAAATTCCTCAGTGCCCATGTGAAGCAGGATGCACAAAGTACTGCATGCATCGGGAATTCACTTGCAGTGACCTCTGGCATTCTCTCTCTCTCTCTCTCTCTCTCTCTCTCTCTCTCTCTCTCTCTCTCTCTCTCTCTCTCTCTCTCTCTCTCTCTCTCTCTCTCTCTCTCTCTCTCTCT
>PVHP010013465.1:0-40927 GCA_004024765.1 Zapus hudsonius | reverse complement strand
GCTCAGTTCCCTGAGTCGTGGTGGGTGAGTAATAAGGCTGCTTTAATGTTGCGAGCTTAGAGGTCCTTGTGTCGAAAATCCTTGGTTCCTGTCTCAATGGCCTATCCTGTGTTGATTGAATGACTGTGGTTATAGGTCCCTTGTTCATCTGTGTGTGTCTTATTATTAACAATAAAAAATTTTAAGTATGTGATTCCTTTTTTGGGTTATGGAAATATTTGTAATTGCATTAGAATTGTATATCATAAAACAGATTCGATCATGTCATTCTAAACTCAAATTTACAAAGAAAAAAATGGAGATCTATTCAAAGCTTGGGCACTGAGAGTGACGGGAAAAGGCAGGCCTTGCCAGGAGCTGGGCAAAGGGCAAGGAGAGAAGAGACAGGAAGGGTGAGGGTATGAAGTGAATATGCTCAAAGCACATTATATACTTGCGTGAAAGCATTCCTATGAGGCCCAGTACCAAGTACAAGGAATATATGCCAATAAAAGAACATAAAAATGGTAAAGACAAAGTAGGCACTGTTGCCTGGTCTAGCAGCACTCCATTATATGGTTACTGTGGTATCTGGGGTCTTCCTGCCTACCCCAACCCCTACCTTTGTCACAAGCAGGAGCAAGGCAGCTCCTCCCATGGAGACTCCTAGAAAGACCAGAAGCCATCTTTGTCTCCTCCTCTCCTGTCCTTTGCCTCAGTGACTTCTCGCAAGTAGTCTGTGGGAAGACAACCCTTTTCCCCTGGAAGCCTATAAGAAGAGGCACTCCCTTTGCTCCTGGACACGGAAGGCTCTCGTTCCCTCAGGAGCTCATCATCTTGCCCCTGGCGTGATGTCAGGTTCATCTCAACACCTTCCACCTGCCAACAACATCCATCCTTGTTTCAGTCAGCAAAGGCATGACGTCAACACTCAAGAATCTCAAAGGTTCCTTTCCACTTCTAAAATGAGAGAGGTTGGGAGTTTTCTCATCTGCCTAATTGCTTTTTAAAAATATATAAATTTTAATTTATTTGCAAAGAGAGAGAGTTGGGGGGAGGAGAAATGGGCACTCCAGGGCCTCTTGCCACTGCAAGAACTCCAGAGGCATGAGCCACTTTGTGCATCTGGCTTTTAACAACTGAGCCATCTCTCTAGGCCTCTGCTTCAGATTCTTATTCTTAGAAAAACATCATTGAGTTTGAAAAAGAAAAGTCTTATAGTAAATAAATAAATGAGCTATTACTAAATTTTTATGTGAGGTCTTTTCCACGCACAGTAAGTATCTAGACTCTTAAAGAATTGTACTTTTATTTATCATAATGAAAGAAATGTTATAATCTTTACAGAATCTCTTTGCAACTTGTTATGTTTAGGTGCAAATGACTGCTGGTTTTCACTTGCAATATTCCGTTCGGAAACCACCTAGGCTTAGCACCTAATCCTGAAAGCTAAAGTGCTCAGTCCCAAAACCTGCTTCCCATGTTTGATACCAATCACAAGGCCCTAGACACTTGACAGACCAGCTATAAATTGGGGGTTTCCATCATATTCCTCAAACTTGCTGGAGAGATTCATATAACTCAGGAATGTGCTTACTTAGCAATGTTGGTTTGTTATATAGAGGAAAACTTAGAAACAGCCAATGGAAGAGATGGTCAGGGCGAAGTATGGGACAGGACCAGACGCTCGCCACCCCAAGCTCTCTAACACCACTGGGGTTTCATAGCATGTCCAGTGCACAGGTACAGTTGACTAAATCCTTGGCCTTTGGGGATTAACTCCAGATCCAGTTCAATGGAGTTGAGGGGATGGCCTGAAAATTCCAAGCTGCTTCTTTTTAACTGTTTATTTTCACCTTGTTTAGTACCAGGCTCTTACTGTGTAACCCAGGAGGGCCTCCAACTCACTATCCTCCTGTCTCAGCCTCTCAAGTAGTGAGATTACCAGTAAACAATACAGACAGGCTGGAAGGTTCCCTGATGACCTCAGTCTCAGGTCTAATCCCAGGAAATCCGGAGGTTCTAGAAAGTGAGTGCCAGGAAGCAGGCACACAAAAAACTGATCCATTATTTTTTATTATGTTGCAGTCTGTAAAATAGTTAACTACAGTATCCAAACCCTCAATTCTATTTTTGTCACTAAACCAATCAAACACTTTCCTTTAGTTTGCAGTGAAAGAACTCATAAAGAAAATGGCACTTGCATTCTCATAAAGATACTGAATTTTAATTAAACATGGAACGTGGCTTCGTATATACACAAAAAGATATAGCCACATTGTAGAAAACTAAGGGAGCCAATTAGGGGAAAAAAAGAAATCTAGTCTGAGCTATTTAAAATCTTAAGCTCTAAACTAAATAACTACTTAATTCTCCAGATAACCAAAGAACACTTAGATAGAAATTAAGAAAATGGTTTTTAGGCATTTTCAGTTTGAGAAATTCGCTTAAATAGGTTTCATCGATCTGCTCATGGAATATTATATATCTTATACACTAGTTAGCCAGCTCAATAATTGAGTCCCTATCATCTGCCATGCTAAGAATGCAGAAGTGAGTGTCTGCCCTCTGCTCCAAGGAGTCAGCCAGGCTCTGGACTCTGGTAGCTCCGGGTTTAGTAGCTGCAAAATGAAAACAAGACAGGGCTATAAAGAGGTAGCAGGGTGTGTTTTTATTTTTCTTCTTCTTTTGTGTGGCTTTGGCCTTTTGCAAATGATATACAGAAGGAGAAATGTGGAAGGATTTGAAATCTCGGCCTAAGAGACGCCTTGCAATGCTGCAATGCACAGCTTGGTGGACCATTCTGGTCAGAGTTTGTAGAACTGAATGCAGTAAGGACTATGGACTGTGGGTTGCCTTACAAGGGTGAGAAAGAACTTGGTCAGGACTAGAGCTATGCTTGCTGCATTTGGCCTGCCTGCATCCTGAGAACTGGTGCAGGGTTCTTTGTGTAGAAATGGACTGGTGTGAGCAGATGGAGAGGGCACAGAAAGAAAGGAAATCTAGGTGCTCAAACTGCTACCTGTTCAGCTGTAATTGTTTGAGAGATGACAGCCATTGAGATTGGGCCAGGTGATCTGCATGGGGACAGAAGTAAGGGGCCTGAATGCTGAAGGAAGTTTCCTGCTCTTCAGAGTTGGCTTTGTTCCCCACTGGATTAACACATTGGTAGCCCACCTGGAACTATGGAGAAAAACAAATGCAGAAAAGTGGGTCATTCCATTTGCAACACATGCCCCTAAGTGGCAGCTCCCTTCCAGCTGCGTCCCCAGCCCCGTGCCCACTTCCAGGATGTCTGTGGCCAGGTACCAAGGGCTCTAGCTCATTTGCACACTTGGACCATCTTGGCTGTAACCCCCATTCTCCAGGGCTCTTCTCTCTAGCCTTGGAGTATAGGAAATCCTCCTCATTTCTTTTCACAGAAGAAAGGTGCACACCCCACCAGTCTACAGGAACACGGACTGAGCATCTTCACAAACTGGGGGCGTGGAATCAAAGGCACAGGAGGAAAAAGTATCCCTGTCTCCATATATGAATCAGAAGAGGTGAGCAAAGGGAAAGAAAGGGAGCTCGCTCCGGGGTCAAGGCTAGCCTCCCTCCCCAGGCTAGCTTTCTCATTATGGATACAAAAAGACGCTTTTCTAAATGTGAGGAGGACATTAAAGGTGAGGTGGCAAAGAGAACCCAGGGGGAGAGACCAACTAGCTGAGCCTCATACCAAACACCACCACATGGTCTTAGAAACCAAGGGTTCATTCACTAACATATTAATAGATGTTAACATATTAATAGATTAATAAACATCGCAGTGGGCTGTTTCAAGAGGTGGGAGAAAGTGCCACCTTCTGGAAACCGCCTCCTTGAGGAGGAATGAAGATAGCAAACTAGAAAGTGGATTGGAGGGTGAAGAATCATGCTGTTGGAAATAACAGATCAAGATGGAGAATTCACAGATGGTTGATAGGAGGCAAAAATTGGCTAGGCAGTCAGGGTAACAGAACCCCAAAAGTAAATGTTCTCTTTTTCCTTGACTAAAAGCAGGAAATGTCACTAAGCCTGAAGAAACCTGGATGTCACATCCTCCTGGAAAGATATCTAGATTAAGTTTACAGCCTTTCTAAGGGACAGAAACTCTGGTCCTTATCTGAGATTACTGGTAAACTGTAATCTATGCTCTTTGTCCAAAGGAACCTGCTGATGTGGTCTTCCTCACATAGCCTCTCCCTATAAAAATCCCATATCTGAATCTCTCCTCGAGGTCGGCTTTCTCAGCCCCCCTTGCCTCTCTGGGACTCCACCTTGCTTCCTTCTCTTAGTTCTAGGTTTAAGCCCCATGCTCCTCTTCCTCCTAAAGCTCTAAGCTATAATAGACTCTTTCTGAACCTTATCCTCTGGTCTGTGGATTTCATTCTTTGAATTCATAGGACAAGGATCTGGGAACACCCCAAATTATTAGTGCGTTGGCGCACAAGGAACCCCAAATTCCTGTATCATTTTGGAGGGAGCCGTGATTTAAAATCCAGGAGGACTGTGACTTGAAATTTTAAATGCAGTCCTCAGGGAAGCCCTCGTGTCTTGGAGACCAGAGGAAATGAGCGGTTTGTCATATAGTTGTGCAGTTTCACAGAGTTAGACAGAGGGGAAGCAGGAAGGGCCTGTGTGCTGGAGGCCGAAGAGCCAGGGAAGAAGTGGAGGGTGGGAGAGATCTCATGGTCCAAGTGCAGATGTTGGGAGTGCATCACTCAACAAAACGAAGGGTGCACTCTTTGATGCTTCAAAGGGAGAGAGGGACTAGGGAAGTGGCTCAGTCAGTGAAGTCCTTGCTGCACATGTGTGAGGACCTGCGTTTGGATCTCCAACATATTTGTTATGGTTTGTCTCTGGGTGCTTCCAGGTTCTTGACATATTGTTCAAAGAACTGAATAAAAGGTATGCACAAATAGTGAAGCAGCCAGGCATGGTGGCACACACCTTTAATCCCAGCATTTGGGAGGATTGTCCTGGGTTTGAGGCTATCTTGGGACTACACAGGTGAATTCCAGGTCAGCCTGGGCTAGAGCGAGACTCTGTCTTGAAAAACCAAAAACCAAACAACAACAAAAAACCAAGCAGCAACAACAAAATAAAGAGTGAAGCAGTCAGAAACTTTATTAAAAGTAAAGTGCTCGTATATTACAGAGGGCAGGGGATGCATGGGTGAGAAATACTCAAGGGTCCCAGGTAACTGCCTGCAGCTCCTCTTCATGCATTTAGGGAAAGGAGGCGCTGGCTGCTCAGAGATGTAGTGAGGGTGGTTCTCTACTTTGATTGACAGGCTTTTCCGTATTTGCATCTCTTCCCATGATGGGTCTGATTTTAACTGTATGTATGCCCAGTTCTGCATAGACACAGATGGTAAATAGGGAAGTCTCCCCTAAAAGTTCACTTAGGCAAGATCTTATCTCAAAATATAAAGTAGACAGTGATTGAGAAAGACATCCAACACTGTACACTGGCGCAGACACTGGCCTTCCTAAGCACACACACACTTGTGTACACATGTAGGCCAACATGCATACAAATACATATTCACACACACACAACACACACACACACACTGAAATATGTGAAAGTAAGATATCAAGGATTGAACGCAGAGGCAAGTAACACACAAAGAGTTTTACTTGATGGCTCCTGAAAGGAGTCCTTTGCTGCTAGTGTCCTGAGGTTAGGGCGAGAGGACCACTCTCCACCCAAGGGCAATGGTGAGGCCAAGCTGAGGTGGACACAAGGCTGAGGGAAGTGAAATGTCACTCCCTTGACAAGATAAAGCATGTCCTCAGAAGAGTCTAGTGCATCTGAAAGTGTTTCCACACACAGCATTCTTGGATGTATTTAGAGAGAAGGCATGAACAAGCTCTCAGTGCTTGTGGTTTTTGTCAAAGTCATTGCTGTAATGACTTTAGAGAAGTGGACAACTGCTCTTCTCCACATCTATCCGGCACCTTAAGACAATTTGTGTAGTAAATAGAATCTGGAAATGATGCCAGTGTCTCAACTAGGGTTCCTGTGAGAGTTTTCCTTTGGATAAAAAAAGAGGTAAAAGTTGACCTTGGTTTTCTTTTGAATGGGAGCATCGGTTCTGGAATGTGGTGCAAATCAGAAAAGCCACGCTTAGAAAAATGTCCACAGGAGTAGAATGAGAGCCAGCAGAGCCACAGGCACTGGGCATGCTCCCTGCAGGGACGGGGCAGGAGGGCCTGGAGGTGGGATCATGCATTGGCTCTTCCCTCGAGGGCTGTCGCATTGTTTGCCTTGAAGCAGTGAATACAGTTGGCATCTTTTCTGGTCAGGGCCAGATGGGAGCACACCTGCTTGCCTGGAGTCCTTTTGGAGACAAGAGAGAGTGCTTCTTGTCTGGATGTTTTGAGGGCTTCACTCGGACTGACAAGAAAGAAAATCAGCTGCTACAATTTCAAAGTAAGAAGAGAGTCATGAGGTGTGCATTCCAAGATGGCTACCTCCTCCTGTCTGTGCATGTCAGATGATGCTGCAGACAAGGGCTCCAGCTTCAAGGACCACAGGGAAAACAGCACTGATGATTCAGTCTTCCTGCAGAATGTGGAAATGTAAACATGAATTATTAAAAATGGTATCGTGATTAAAGAAATATAAATTTCTGGGCATAGAGATAGTTCCATTGTTCTCAAACCCTATTCATTAGTGTTTTTAATTAGCACTTTTGCTTTGTTTGTGGCCAAAGGAAAAAGAAAAGGAGAAAGGCATAATACAAAGAGAAACCTTGTGTTGACGTGTGAAAACAGCCCAAGATGCTCTAACCAAGCAGACGCTTCCCTAATGGTTAGTTTTATTACTTTCTTCTAAATATGTATGTGCCTACATAATTGCTTTAAGATTAAATGAAATATTTAAATTAAGATAAAGATAAAATTAAGGTTAAATTACTAGAAGCAGAATGGCTGCCTCCACTAATCAGCTCAGTGTAAATTTTGATGTGTGTGTCTAGAGTGCCCTCAGTAGATAATGCTCTGATCTGATTGGTACAAACAATGGCTCCTGTTCTTTTCACTTGCGTGTCTATATTTTCTATGAAATTAATCATGTAGATTTCTTCTTTCATGAATTACCCATTGAGCTGATTTGCCACTCTTTTTTTATACTTTTCTCTGATTTGAAAGAGCTTCCTGTAAAAATAGGTACTGTATATTTTTGCTTATTTTGCTTTATATGGCTATAGGTATTTTTTCCCTCAGGTTGTAGACTGTTTGATGATATTTAAGATGTGTATAAAAGCTTTATATTTTTACATATGCAGTTGCTTCAGATTCTATTGCTTTTTAGATGTTGTCAATGGCCTGTTGGGATAATGAAAGATTAGCTACTTTCTCATGTATGTGATTCATTCAGGAAGGAAGGATGGGGAAGTTTCCCAGAAACCTCTGCGCTGAGGTCCCATGGGCTATGAGATCTGTAAATAAGGGCAATGAGGTTACAAATTTTGACCCCTTAAGGCTAGAAGATGGATTTTATTTTTTCTTCTGGTGATAAATTAAACCAGGGTTACTCAACTCTTAGTTTCCCATGGAAATCCTTGGAAGAGCTTGGGAGTTGAGTGTTACTGACCATGACATAAAGCTTGGCGGAGGTGTGTTCAGTCACCATGTTTTGTTACACTGGACCCCGGGGAACAGCCTTTCTTCTTGAAGATATCGTCTTTCTTCTTGAAGATTGCCCTTCTGATTGGAGTTAGATGGAATCTCAAAGTCGTTTTAATTTTCATTTCCCTGATGGCTAAAAATGCTAAGCATTCAAGTACTTATTGGTTATTTATATTTCTTTTTTTGAGAACTGTCCATTCATTTCATTAGATTAGCCCATTTTTTTTTGTTTTTATTTTTTGAGGTAGGGTCTCACTCTTTTCCAGGCTGACCAGGAATTCACTGTGTAGCCTCAGGTTGGCCTCGAACTCAAGGCGATTCTCCTACCTCTATCGCAAGAGTGTTGGGATTCAAGGCATGTGCCACCATGCCCAGGGTAGCCCAATTTTGATATGCCATATTTTAGTGTTTAATGTTTATAGTTTTTAAAAATATTCTGGATATTGACCACCTATCTGAAGTATAGCTGGAAAAGATTTTCTTCCATTCCGTCGGGTGTTTTGGTTATTATTATTTTTCTTTTACTATGCTGCTACTTTCCTTTGCTGTACAGAAGCTTTTTAATTTCATGAAGTGCTATTTGTTAATTACTGGGACCATTCCCTGTGGATTGGAGGCTTGTTCAGAGAGTACTCGTCTCGTTCTGTATCTTGAAATGCATTCCCTGTGTTTTTCCTCTAGCAGTTTTGGTGTGGTATGGTTCTGATTTCAGCAAGTAGATATTCAGTTTTGCTAACACCCTTAATTGAGTAGTCTGTTTTTCTTTTCCAGTGTATGTTTTTGTCAAAAATTATGCGCCATAGCTGTGTAGATTTATTTCTGTGTCCTCTCTTCCGTTCTGTTGATCTTATCTGTTTTGTGCCAGTACCTTGCTGTCTTTGTCACGACAGACCTGTGCCTCAGGTACTGTGATAATAACACCAGCAGAGTTCATTCTGCGGAGCATTGCTTTGGCTACTTGTAGTCCTGTCGGTTTCCATATGAATTTTTGGATTGGTATTTTCTAGTTCTGTGAAGAATGTCATTGTATTGAATCTGTAGATTGCTTTTAGTAACATCGGATTTTCACAATATTAATGATATCGATTCCAGGGTATGAAAGGGCTTTCCATTGCCTAGTATCCTCTTTAATTTCTTTTTCTGTGTCTTAAAATTTTCACTGTATAGGTCCTTAATTTACTTAGTTGGGTTTATTCCTAGGCACTTTTTTTTTAAAAAAAAACTATTGAAAATGGGATATTTTATGAATTAATTCCTTTCTGAGCAAGTTTGTTATTGATACGCGTGCCACTGATTTTTGTTTGCTGATTTTGTGTGATGCAGCTTTATTGAAAGTGTTACATCTAAGAGTTTTCTGGTAGTCCATAGTCTTTTAAGTATAGAACCATGTCATCTGAGAATATGGATAGTTTGACTTCCTTCTTTCCTAAGTTTATCCTTTTTATAACTTTCTCCTGTCTTCTTGTTCTTGCTAAAATTTCAAGCCCTATATTTAATAGGTGTGGACACCATGGTCTCATTCCAATTTTAGAGGAAATGCTCTCCATTTTTCCCTATTTAGTGTAATGTTGGCTATTGGTTTGTCATATATAGTCTTCATTTTGTTCAGGTGTACCCCATGTGGTCCTAATTTCTGCAGGACTTTTGAAGTCATGTTGAACTTTGTCAAATGCCTCTTTGGCATCTATTGAGATTATCATGTGATTTCTGTCCTTAAGACTATTTATATGGTGTTTTATACTTGTCAAGTAGCATATGTTGAACAAAAGTTGAACCCCTGGGATGAAAGCCACTAGGTTGTGATGTATGTATAATCTTCTTAGTGTGCTCTTGTATTCAGTTTGCAATACTTGAGGATTTTTGCATCTATGTTCAGCAGAGAAATTGGTCTGTGGTTTTCTTTATCTGTTGTGTTTTTAATCTCTTTTTGGTATCAGAAAAAATACTGGCTTCATGGAACAAATTTAATAATTTTCTTCCCTTTCTGTTTTGTGGAACAGTTTGAGAAGTGCTAATATTAAATCTTCCTTAATGTTTAATAGAATTCAACAGTGAATCCATCTGGCACTGGTCTTTTCTTTGTGGAGAGATTTAAGTACAGCTTCAGTCTTATAGCTTATAATGGGCTTAATTAAGTTATATCTTCTGGATTTAATTTTGATTAGTTATATACATTTAGAAATTTGTCCATTTCATCTAGGCTTCGCAAGCTTTTGACAGTATAAATTTTCAAGTGGGTGTGGTGGCACATGCCTTTAATCCCAGTACTCAGAGTCAGAGGTAGGAGGATCACAGTGAGTTTAAGGTCTCCTTGAGACTACAATAGTGAATTCCAGGTCAGCCTGAGCTAGAGCAAGAGATCCTACTTCAAAAAGCATATATATATGTGTGTGTGTGTGTGTGTGTGTGTGTGTGTGTGTGTGTGTGTGTTTTCAAAATATTCTCTAATTATTCCTTAATGATGGTCTGGATTTCACTGGAGTCTGTTGTAATAACGTCTTTCTTGACCTTAACTTTATTAATTTGGATCTCTCTCTTATTGTTAATTTGGCTAAGGTTTTTTTTCAAGTTTTTAACCTTTTTCAAGAACCAGCTCTTTGACTGATTCTATGTATTATTCATTTGATCTCCATTTCATTAATTTCTGCCTTAATCTTTATCATTTCTTGTCATCTACTATTTTGAGTTGGGCTCCTTCTTTTAGAATGTTGAGGTTACTTATTTGAGATTTCAGTGATTTGGAGGGAAGGTTGTGTGTGGTATATACATGTGTGTGCACAGATGTGCATACTTCGTTGCACATCTGTGCAGGCGCTAGAGGAGACTGTTGGGTGTTTCTCAGTTAGACTGGCTAACCACCAATTCTCTTGCTTCTAAGAGCCTTCCTCATTGCCTGGGCTTCCAGACATGTGTGGTTACTCTTGGCTTTTTACATAGGTGTTGGGGATTGAAGTCAAGTCCACGCTTGTTCAACAAGTGCTTTTACTCAGTGGGTCATTTCTCCAGCCACAACTCACTGTTTGTTTGTTTTTTTTTACATAAGCACTTACTGCTATAATTTTTTTTCTTTTAGAACCAGAGGTTCTGGTAGGGTGTGCTATCATTTTCATGTGGATTTAGAAAAAAATTTTAATTTTCTCCCTGGTTCCTTCAATGAACCACTGCTCATTTAAAAGTGTACTGCTCAGTCTGAAGTGTCTGTTACTATTGATTACTATGTTTATTTCCTCGTAGTCTGATAGGATATAAGGAATTATCTCCATGTTTTCTGTATTTGTCAAGGTTTGTTTTGTGGGTCATGTGAGTTCAATTTTGGAGAAGGTTCCATGTGCCACCGAGAAGAAAGTGCATTTCCTATCTGTTGGATAGACTATTCTGTAAATATGTGTCAAATCCAGTTTACCTGTGGTATAATGTGGCTCTGAAGCTTCTTTACAGATTTTACCTTTAGAAGACCTACTAAAAATGAGATGGGGTATTGAGGTCTCTCACTATTATTGTGTCAGAATCTTTGTGACCTTTTATAAGCCTTTTGTGAAATTGGAAGCGCTGATATTTGGTGCATCAGTGTTTTACAATTGCTCTACCTTCTTGATGACTCATTCTCTTTATTCATATGTAGTGGCTCTCTTCATGTCTACTGATGAGTTTTTATTTGTAGTTTTCGTTAACAGATACAAGAATACCTAACTATACCTGCTTGTTTAAGACTTTCACTTACTTGGTAGGTTGATTTGATCTTTTAACATTCAACTTTTTGTAGCTAAGTATATTTCTTGGAGACAATGCATAGTGGGTTCATATTTCTTGATCCAGTTTGCTAGTCTGTATCTTTTTATTGATGAGTTGAGGCTATTTATATTTAAGATTAGTGCTAAAAAAAACTTGTAATTTCCTATGATTTTGTTAGGAGATTATGATGGTTTGATCCAAGTGTCCCCCACAAATGAATGTGTTCTGAATGCTCAGTCCCCAGCTGATGGTGGTTTGGGTTTTACATCCTCGATGGAGCTGTGTTGTTGGAGGCGGGTTTATGGGGATCATAGCCAGCTTCCCCTTGCCAGTGTTTGACACACCTTCCTGCCGCTGTTTGCAGTGCTGTGGCAGAGGTGATATCCACCCCTATGCTCATGCCATGGTTTCCCCTGCCATCATGAAACTTCTCCTCAAGTCTGTAAGCCTAAGTAAACCATTCCTCCCATCAATTGTCTTTGGTGGGTGTTGTAATCAGCTTTCTCGTTGCTGCACAGAAAGAACCCAAGCAAAAGCGGCTTGTGGAGGAATGGGTTTATTAGGCCTATGGACTTGAGGGGAGACTCCATCCTGGCAGGGAAAATGATGGCATGAGCAGAGGGGTGGACATCACCTATGCCACAACACTGCAAACAGTGGTAGGAAGGTGTGCCAAATACTGGCAAGGGGAAGCTGGCTTATAACCCCCATAAGCCCACGCCCAACAACACAGCTCCAGCGAGGTTGTAAAACCCAAACTGCCATCAGCTGAGGATCGATCTATCAGAACACATTCATTTGTTTGTGGGGGACACCTGGATCAAACCATGACAGTCTGCCCCTGACCCCCACAAACTAATAATCATTCAAGATATAAACACAATATGTTCAGCTCAACTCTTAAGTCCCTGCAGCTTGCAACTAAGCCATAATACCAAAAATAAACCCGTAATGGCACAGAACATTCACAATGCAAAACATGAGGCACAGCAAAAACAGATTGACCAATACAATACAAGATTTAAAACAAATAGGGCACCATCAATCTCTAACTCCAAATTCAATGATTCTAACCAATAACACAAGTTTCTTGGAGATTCAATTCTGCCCCTCCAGCTCAGCTACTCACAGTCCAGGAAAACATCATCCAGTGCTGGCAGCTCGCCTTGGCACCCATCCATAGTCCTGGAATTCTTTGGGTCTCCATTGCAACCCACAGTTCATCCTCATGGCTCCATCAGGCTCCATGCAGGCAACCTTGCACACCTGCTTCACATGCTGATGGCCGTTTTTCAAAAACAAAACTGTGTTGCAAATCCAATATCCCTCTCTTTCTAACCAATCTCCATTCCACAGAACCAGGTGGGCTACCAACTTGTTAATCCAGGGGGGAATCAAAGCATTCAGGCCCCTTATTTCAAAGAGTCCGCATTCTTCCTTTGTTCCAATGCAGACCAGCTGGCCCAATCTCAGTGGTTGTAATCTCTCAAACAATTGCAGGTGAACAGGCAGCAATTTCGACCCAAAGATCTTTCTTTCTGTGCCATCTCCATCTGCTCACACCAGTCCATCTTTACGTAAAACAACCCTGCACAGGTTTCCAGAACACAGGCAGGCAAATGCAGCAAGCCTCGCACGCAAACTGCTTCTGGCACAGTCCTGACAAAGTTCCTTCTCCCCCTCGTAAGCCAAACCTCACAGTCCATAGTTCTCATTACATTCAGGTCTTTAAACTCTGACCAGAATGATCCAATATGCTGTACTTACAGCACTGCAAGGCACCTCTTAGGACAAGCTTTCCAATCTGTCCACATTCCTTCTGCAGATCACTTCCAAAAGCCCAAAGCCACAAGATCAAGGTTCTAGCAGCAACAGATGACCCCACGTCCTGGTACCAAAACTGTTGCAGTCAGCTTTCTAGTTGCTGCGCAGAAAGAACCCAAACAAAAGCGGCTTGTGGAGGAATGGGTTTATTTGGCTTACGGACTTGAGGGGAGACTCCATCCTGGCAGGGAAAACGATGGCATGAGCAGAGGGGTGGACATCACCTCTGCCACAGCACTGCAAACAGCGGCAGGAAGGTGTGTCAAATACTGGCAAGGGGAAGCTGGCTTATAATCCCCATAAGCCCACCCCCAACAACACAGCTCTAATGAGGTTCTAATTCCCGAATTGCCATCAGCTGAGGATCGATCTATCAGAACACATTCATTTGTTTGTGGGGGACACCTGGATCAAGCCATGACAGAGCCCTTGACTAGAACTGGGGATTCAGGGCGATATGCACCAGATCCTGTTCTCTTGGGCTCACAAGAAAAGATGCACTATGGAAGCGATTGACGGGGAGGCTACTAAAAATAGAATCTTGGTAATCCAGAATTGTGTATATTTGTTAATCTAGACTGTTCTCACTCTCCGATGGAGAATGTGTTTGTATTTTTCAGGATGCAGCGAGAGCTGTGGCCCATCTAATCCTAGCATCTGACCGTAGGCAGATAGCTGAGATCCTGGCAAGAGATGAGCCACCACAGTCATATCGTGGAGGATCCATATGGAATCTGATGGGAAGAACAAGAGACCCACAGCCACAGCCAGGATAAGCCAGGGTGTCAGAAACCAACAATTTTCGACACAAAGACCCCCTAAGCTCACAACATTAAAGCAGCCTTAATACTCACCCACCACTACTCAGGGAACTGAGTGGAAGAGGGGGTGGAAAGATTGTGAGAGCCGTGATGGGAGAGACTATCCAGAGGCATGACATCCCTCAGTAACAACACACTTGGGCCAGGAGAACCATGCTGAGTACTAGGCTATCCATGGTCCCCTGCCACAAGGACTGATCCAGACGACCCACAGAGGAGGATATCCAGCTAATTGGGGATAACAACTCATTGTTTGCCCACTAAATAATCTAACTCATTATGGACAATAAATATATATTTTAAAAAAGGACACTGATCCTCCTCACATTCTTCCTGCTGAGATGGCCTGACCACCAGAGGACCCATTTAAATGAAGATCATGGGATCAAGTTCTGTGCCATAAAGGAGCTAAATAGCCTTAGCAGTGAATTATCAACTGTACAGAGAAAAAAGAGAACAGGACCTTAAAGAGGCCGAAGATGCTATAAAACAGAGGATAAGTGAGGTCAGAATCAAGATAAAGCTCAAAAGAAATGTCAATCTGCAAATCCCACAGGCCCCAACACATCCAGTACAGGAGCACCCTGATGAGCCCATGAGCAGAAAGCCCAGCAGGAAGTCAAAGATAAAAGTGTGCTGGAGACCCAGCTGATCTCATCTCTGACAGCTGAAATAATAGCCCCAAATTTCAGATCTCCACTTCTGAACAAGAACTGGCCAAAGCTAGAGATGAAACGAGACACCTACAATAAGAAATGGGAGAACTGGAGGCGAGTGTCGAGCCAGGGAGGGATCCTCTGAGGCACCTGAAGGTTCACCAGAGGAAATCAAGCCAATGCCAGTAAGTGAGATCCTGAAGGCCAGAATCAGTGAAGCTGGGGCAGCAGCCTACAGTGTTCTTAGAAGAGCTGCTCAGATTACTATGGCCTCTGCAGCAGCCAAGAGAAATAGTCATGGGTATTGATCATGTAGGCCAGGGCTCAGTTGAAAAACCTTGGATTATGGTATGCTTGAATATCATTGGGATGCATGAAGAGCTGTGGGGATTCTTAAAGTCGAGCTGAACACATTGCTTTTTACATCATGTGTGGTTATCATTTTATAGGGACCAGGGGCAGATTGTAGTGGTTTGATTCAGGTGTCCCCCATAAACTTAATGTGTTCTGATGCTTGATCCCCAGCTGATGGCAGTTTGGGAATTGGAACTTTGTTGCAGGTGTATTGTTGGGGGCAAATTTATGGGGGTTATAAGCCAGTTTCTCCTTGCCAGGATTTGGCACAACTTTCTGCCACTGTTTGCAGTGCTATAGTGGAGGTGATGTCCACCCCCTGATCATGCCATCATTTTCTCTGCCGTCATGGAACTTCTCCTCCAGTGTGTAAGCCAAAATAAACCCATTCCTCCCATCAACTGCTTTTTGTTGGGTTCTTTGTCACAGCAACGAGAAAGTTGACTACAACAGTTTTGGCTGATACACCAGGACTCTCCAGGATCCTCCTGATGAAAGAAAGTGGCCACAGCAGCTGGCAGTGAAATGCATCCTTCACTTGATGATGACAAGTGTTCAAAGGAGGAGGATCCAGTTGCAGATACAAATGAGGATTTATTTTTCGGGTCTGATTCATGGGCAGTGATCCCTTCAGGAATGACCCTGTAGAGAAAAATGGATCCACCTGGTGCTGATCCTTGCAAAGGGTCAGATCCATTTGCAGTAAAAAGTTCCCTATTTTTAAAAATACTTTATTTATTTGCAAAGAGAGAGAGAGAGAGAGAGAGAGAGAGAGAGAGAGAGAGAGAGAGAGAGAGAGAGAGAATGAGCACACCAGGACCTCTAGCTGTTGCTGCAAAGGACTCCATATACATGTGCCATTTTGTGCATCTGGCTTTACGTGGGTACTGGGGAATCAAACCCAGGTTGTTAGGCTTTGCAGACAAGCGCCGTAACCTCTGAGCCATCTCTCCAGCCCTCCTTTTTTTTTTTTAATTGGGAGAGAAAAGACCTGCCAATTTATCAGAATCCTTCTTGTGAAAAGCCCATTATCCATTAAAGTGACCTAGCAGTCAAACTGAATTTGGAATGGAATGTGAAGTGATAGGCTGTGATAATCTTATTTTTCTTAGCATGACTTACAGACTTCGCTGATGTATTGAACACCATGGTAAAGAACGTGTACCTAAGAACTAATTAAGATCATCTGGGCTCACCAAGTCAAGGTTGATATTGATCTGTGTTAAAATCAGAGTAACTTCTTGCCTGGACTATTAATAATTCCAAAGTATTTCATTTTGAAATGGAGCCTTTCTTCCTTTCTCACACTGTTAGATGACTGTAGTTTAAAGCAATTTAATACAACAAATTTAAAAACCTTGCTGAACTGCTAATTTTCTGTACTTTAGTAAATATGGCTATTTCATGCTATAATTCACATATATGAAGCAAGGGCTGAATTATCATCATAAAGCTTCTTATAGCCACCCAAGGATTTCCTACCAAAGCCAATGGAGAAGCAGCCTTGGGAATTGTGGTAGGCAGTGTCTTCTCTTTCTGTTTTTTTTTGTTTTTCCTTCTTCTTACTGTTCAGGAAAAAAATAAAAGCAAGTTGACTTAAACATCCTTTTGCATTAGAATGAACAAATGTATAAAAGACATTTAAAATATTTAAAATTAAGAATCTTGAAAATATTAAATGTAGCTTTAAACACCAATTTTTGATGTGCTAAGGAAATGCACCCTTGGGTAACATGTGCATACTGGTTTACATGGAATCTTATCTTCTGTTAAAACCTGTATAAGAAATGGACCATATGTTTGTATTATAAGAGCATATCTCCACGTCTCCATGCCGGCTTTGCAGGGTGGAAGTCTTAGAACCATTTATGCTATTTTGTGGATTTGACCCTGGCACCGGTTGGTGTTTGCAAAGGTTAAGTGCCAAGTGTTATTGCTGATGAAGTTGTCACCAACTTCTACATATCGGCTCAGCAGTTATTCAGGCTGAATTTTCTCCCGTGTTTCAAACTTCTAGAATTAAACTACATAATAAAACATAGTAACACATACACAAAATAAATAAATAGAAATGAACTCTACCCAGCCCATTGTCCTTTCTCTAAGAAGACAGAACTCAGCCTGTCCTTGGGCCTCTGCTTTGGCCAGGGTCTCCCAGCCTGCATCTGGGGGAGGAAGCTGTCACTATTGGCCAGGCGTGTGGGGACAGTGCTATCCAGCTCTTGTCTAGCAAGGATGAAAGGCTGATGTCACCTGAGGACTGGAGCTCGGGCTCTGAACCCACCGGCTAGGCAGTACTCACATTCTCTAGGTCCAGCTGAATCTATGTGTGAGAAATAGGGCTCAATTTTTATTTTTTACTGCTTCTTTTAAATTTTAAAGATTATTTTTGTCTTTGAGAGGCGAAGCTCTTTTCTATTAACAAATGAGAATTAGAATAAATTACATTAGGCTAGGCTGTCAAGGTCCTTTCTGTGAACTTATTTCTACAGAAACATTTAATTGGTCATGGCTTATGGTTGGTGATAATCAATACATTCATTCCACAGTGAACTGGGAATCAAATCCCTCTGTCTAAAGGAATCATTTTTGTGTATTTTATAGGTTCATTAAATACAGCAAAGTGAAACCCATGGCTGTGTGGTATTACCAAAATTCTTCCCAGAATGAATTGTGGCTGGTGTAGTAATTAAATCATGTGCTCTAAAGTAATATAGAAAATGAGTTCATTCTTTTTTAATGAAATCTATTATGCTCAGCTTTAGAAACTCAAACTGGAAAATTTGTACATTTAAGACAAAGTGCCTTCCAAGCTAATCCTAAGAAGGAGAATTCTGAATGTGGCCGGGTGTTGGGAACTCAAAGTTATTCCCTGCCAGGCCGTTCCTAAGCCCCAGCCCCCAACCCTTTTATCTGATTCCGAAGCTGCCTCAGACATAATTGGGTTTCTTAAGACCTGTTTCCTCACTGGACACGATTGTGAACAAAGAGAAGTGAACTGGGAAAATAATTAATTTTAATGAGAGAGACACTGGGGAAGCGTGAGTGGCTTCCTGCGTTTTCTTTGATCTAAAATAATGAATGTTCATGCAGCAAATAGAGCAGAAAGATTACAGGCAGCAGCGAGCCCTAAACCGAGGTGACAATCTAATGAAATTTGCTTCTGTAAACCACATTCTACACCGGGTCTGCTCCATCCTGGAAGCTTCCTGATTCTCATCTTGGTTTGTACAAATGAAGTTGTACAAAATCTGCACCGTGGAAGAGGTTATTTCTATTTCCTCGGGCCATGGCTGTGGACTGTTTCTCCTTTCAATGTTTAAAGACCTTATTTTACTTTATTTTTTTTTTTCGACTTTTACATGAAGAGCATCCTGCCTGCGTTGTCTTCGGACATGAAAGGAGTGTGAGGTCCCCCTAGGTGAAGATAATACCATGTTCATCACTGAACCCCATTTTCTCTCCCATTGCTGGAGCCTCTGGGCTCCATGAATCTTTGTTGAAATGAATGAAAGAATACATCACCAGTCAGCCCACCGCTGAAATATGTCCACTGTTTACATCTTCCTCCCTATAGACCTCTTGTTCCTAAGTACAAATACCAATACTGGTTAAGTCTACACAGGAGTAACTAACTGACAACCTTGACAAGCTGGTGGCTGAGTTTTATTTGTTTTTTCTTTTCTTTTTCCTCTTTTTGGTTTCTGTGTTCTTTGATAGGATAAATGTCACTGTGGACAAGCTTTCTGACCAGCACACGTGGGAACTCAGGATGGCTCCACTGTGGCTCCTGAGGGGAGGTGAGACACAGAAGGACTCTGTCTTGACCTAGAAACGTCACATTCCATGCCATTTGGTTACTACTGGGCTTCCCAGCCACCTGGCCTCCCCTGTCATCAAGGCTGAAGAAGCAGGGTGAGCGCTGAGCACGCCAGGTGAGTGCAGCCCTGCGGTGTACCGTGTCCTATCACAGAGCTATGCCACAGTTACTTTGATCAATACTTAATTGTTAGAAATTATGTCTGTTTTCAATGTTAACATATGGCAAAATATATTGTGAGGGTTTTTTTGGGGGGGAGGAGGAACCCAACAATTAATGCAATTTCTAGTTATTTCAGTGTAATCTGAGGAACACATTAAGGAGTTTTCCTGACTTGGGGAATAGTAGGTCTCAATCAGGTCCCATCTTGTCCCCCTGGCCACATTGAACACTGTGTGGAAGCATTTCTGGTTTCACACCTGGAGGGCAGATGTGAATGGCACGTGGTGGGTAGGAGGTCAGGTGGGGAGGCTGCTAGACAGTGGCCAGAATGACTCAGCACCACAGCCAACACAAAGGAGGTTAATAAACCATGTTTGAAATGAAAACGTGTCACATTGGCAGGACACCTATTCTTTATACGTCAATGAATGAATAGCCTTCATATTTGTGTGACGCTTCATAGTTTGCAGTTTATAGTTCACACCCTTGATTTTTCTCCTTGTCAGAACCCGGGGAGGTGACCCAGAGAAGATAGTCTTTGGTTGGCACACTACAGATCAACAATGGTATGCACTTTCTCTCTGGTTCCATAAATGCCTAGTTCTAAATCCAGTTTTCTGGATTCCTGGATTGTATCTCAGTATTTATTCCACAAAGCTCAGCAGTGGTTGTCTGGGTCCTAGGTCTTCTCGAGAGGCATGGGTGAGGTGAGGCAGCCTTGCTTAGGCACGGGGACTCTCAGCCTCCAGGCACAGGGAGAATTGGAAAGTGGGCCAAGAAGAGGAAAATTTTTGATGAGAAAGCTTACTTTTAAAGCAGTGTCCAGGCATAGCTCTGTCCTTCAAACCTGGGCTTGGAGATTGTTTTGTGTGTCCACAGAGCAGGATTCCCTAAAAGCCAAGGAGGGAGAGGTAAGGGTTCGGAGAGGATGTGCAATGCTGCATGCGCCCCTGGCAAGGGGGCGAGTGTGGCAAAGAGGAAGGCTGGTGGGCTGAGCCCAGCTGATCCCCTAACCACAGCCTACTTGCTGGCCCTGGCCCATCAGTTGCGCCTGAAGTACACGTCCTGGAGCTACATGTCATTGGACCAAAGCCTCTTACAACATTTTGAACAGAAAATTTCAAACAATCCAGTCTGTCCTTTGCAGCTTTCTGCATGTTAGTAAGGCTCCCCTGAACTTGCTAACAGAAAACCTAAGAATTCCATTCATTTCATCACCCTGGAACCTCATTCTCTGCTTTAGTCAAGTGAAATCCAGCTAAATAGGGCCTTGATTTTAATCACATAGAGGAATTAAGGTGTCATGGTTTTAGTTCCACAGCAGAATTATGATGTCATCATTTTAGTACCATAGAGGAATTAGGATGTCACAATTTTGATCCCTTAGAGGAATTATGTCATAATTTTGATCCAGTGGAGGAAACTAAGAAGATATTCATTTTTTGTGTTAATGAACTAAACTTCCTTTTTCTTTTTTAATATTATGTGGAGGGGACACACCAGATCATCCTGCCACTGCAAACAAATACCAGATGCTCATACACTTTTTGCCCCCCCCCTTTTTCTGTCTCTTTGCTTGCAAATAAATATTTTTAAAGAAAAAAACATAATAATATAGAGGAATTTTCCGTATTTATTTTTACTTTATGGCAAGCAGTCTTGATTTAGTTAGAGGATCCTAATATAGTCTTTAAAAACTTGAAAATAAAACAGGAAGAAAATTAGGAGAGAAATCTTGTTGCTCACAAATATGTGGTAATGATTAATGAAACAGGAGCTTGAATGGACCAAGTCTGAGAAGTACCAAGACAAGCTCTCCAAGCGAGAGTTTCTCTGGTCCCTAATTCCAGGCGTGGCCCTTTGGCTGTCAGGGAGGTCCCCAATCTTGGCTGTACACTAATGGCACCTGGGGAACCCCAGAAAAATGCTGATGTCTGCATGCCACTTGAGGCTGAATGGACCCCAATCTCTGATTTTGGAGCCCTGGAATGGGTGTGTTTAGGGCCCAGCACAGGGGGGGTCCACCCCCTCCCATCTCTTCACAATGAGCCATGAAATAGACATCATAAATGAAGTATGCAACTCAGTCAACAGATAAGTGGAGAGGAAACTCCATACCTGTGTTTTGGGTTTGGAGAACTATGCTCCCCACTTGGATACCTGCTCTAGCCAGGAGACCTTGGCCCCAAGCAGGCTTCCAGTCTCACTGGCTGACCTTTTGCTGCAATGTAGCAATAACTTACTGTATATTTTCTACATTTTACACATATGGGAATATATCTATATATTTATTTATATACAGGATTTTAAAAAATATTCATTTGTAACTTCTTTGGAAAAGAGGAGTTTGTACATATGTTTTCCAGGTTTGTGTTGGGAAACAACCTCAAGTACAGAAAAGTTTCAGGAACAGACCTGTTTGAATGTGTTTGTGAGCCACTTAGTCTCCAGCCTGTGGCAATTTGGGAGGAGCCTTGCTGGAGGAGGTGTGTTGCTGGAAGGTGGGCTCAGAGGTGGTAGAGCCCAGCTCCCCTGGCCAGTGGGAGCTCAGCTCACTCTTGCTGCTTTGTGGCAGCTGCTGGAACAAGACAGATGTCCAGCCTGTTCTCTACCATCCTTCTCTGCCATGCTGAAGCACCCCTCCACACACACACACACACACACACACACACACACACACACACACACACACACACACTGTGAGCCAAGAGAAACCTTTTCCTCCCATCAGCTGCTTTTAGCCAGATGTTTTGTCCCAACAACATAGAGACCAAAATTGATGTTTTCTCTCCTAAACCACAGGAAAGTGAGTCGCTGGTGTGATTTCCCAGCCATGGGCCTTAAATATTTTATGTTTCCTACAAGCAGGACATCCTCCTGTATCACCACAAATACGGCCACTGAAATCAGGAAATTAACACTGATACATTACTCCTCTTGGATTCCATTCCAATTCCACCAATTCTTCCAAATGTCCCATGTAACAAAAGAACTACATGTGGCTTGTTTTTTGGCCTTCGTCTCATTCATGCTGGAAGAGTTTCTCATGGTCTAGACACTTTTGAAGATGACAGGTGAGTAACGTGACAGGATGTCTCTCAGTGGGGTCCTCTGGCTTTTCCTCACAAGTAGCTTCCAGTGCAGAGAGAACTATGCACACCACAGACATCTCTGTGGCCTTCTCTTACGTCCTGTCAGGTGGTGCCTGATTTCAATGTAGGCTATCATTTTTCCTGATTAAGTGCGTGCTGATCAAGTGGGGGAGGGTTGGGTTTTTAAAACATATTTTCATTTATTTATTTATTTATTTATTTTAAAACATATTTTCATTTATTTATTTATTTATTTATTTATTTATTTATTTATTTATTTATTTATTTATTTATTTGCAAGCAGAGAGAGAGGCACAGAGAGAGAATGGGTGCATCAGGGCCTCTGGCCACTGCAAACAAACTCCAGACGCATGAGCCACTTTGTGCATTTGGCTTTATGTGGGTGCTGGGGAATCAAACCCGGGTTGTTGGGCTTTGCAGGCAAATGCTTTAATCACTAAGCATCTCTCCAACCCCCCCCTTTAAACTATAAAGTGACTATGTGTCCTTTTTAATTACTAAGGATTTTGTGAGAAGGTATTTTGAAACCACACATTTATTCCATTTTTCTTCAGACTTCCATCTGTCCCATTACAAACTAATGGATTCTATAGGTCATAATCCATTGCCATCATAACGCAATTCCCAGATTACCTGAGGTTTGTGCGGTGGGATTCAACCTGCCTCTGTATTCCATTTCCTGCCAGCTCCAGCCTTGCTCTGTGGTCTTTTCCCTGCCACGATGAAGCCCCTCCCAGTCCTGGGTTCTGGGTGCCATGCCAACTCTTTTCCAATCCCCACCCCACTCTCTGGAGAGCTTTGTTCTATCTTTCCCAACAAATCTTGTTTATGAACCCTTCTTTATTTTAATTTGTGTGTGTGTGTGTGTGTGTACGTGTGTGTGCATGTGTGCAGGCGTGTGTAAGTAAGCAACTGCCTGTTCAGCTTTTCATGGGTGGCTGTGGAATTGAACCTGGGCCCTCAGACTTTGCAAGCAAGCTCCTGTAACCACTGAGCCATCTCCCCAGCCTTGCCTGGAATCCCTTCTTTACATCTTTTAGTCTTTGTTTTGCTGATCTCCACAACTAGGAGATTTGGCCAACTTCCACCCAGGGAGAGTCTACCAGTTTACAACTTACACCAATGTAAGAGCATCTGTTTCCCTGTATCCTTGCAATTAAATGTGTTACAATGCTTCTAGATGTTTCTATTCTTATTATACCTTAATTGTACTTGAGGGAAAACAAAGTACTTCCACAAACAAAAATCAAGTTCATATTCTCATTAAAGTCCCACATTATGATCCCATTAGTGTTCTTAGTGCCTAATAATAAACACCAAGCATTATAAAGCAATGAACCTACTTGGTTATATAAAAATATATTTCCCCATTTAATAACCAAGCAGAGTCCCAGAAACATATTGTTGATCCCAGATTTAATTGAAAGAAATAGGGAATTTTAATTTCTACCAGGACAGAAAACAACACATGAACAGTCTGTTTAGACTGGAACAGTTGTCAAGTCAATAATTAATTATTTGCACTTATGTCACTGTGCCTGAAAAAATAAAAAGATTGAGTGTAAGAAACAAGACTGTCATATAATAAAGACAGATCTGATTCATAGGGCCTGTGTCCCAGGATGTTGAAGAAAGTTACAGCTTCACAGCTTGTCTGGGAAATCAACCCCCCCCCCACACCACCACCACCTAGTCTTGATGACCAGGAGTGGTCTTTGCAGAGTGTGAACAGCTCATTAGGACTGGCACCATTCATGGCAAAGCTCTGGGAACACCAGGCACTTAATATGAGCTGTTTCCTTTACATTGACCAAAAGCTCAGGAGCCTCGGTATAATTTCCCTGGGCTGGATCAGAGCGGACTGATGCGCTTAACATGCCACTATCTTCTATTTCCAGGGTGTGGGGATAGAATGTACTAGTTTCCAAGGAATTACACTATTTATAGTCACAGTTAACAGAATCTTAAGGGAGGATGGGGGCATCTTGAAGCTGGGCATGCTGGATCATGCCTGAGGTCTCAGCACTTGGGAGGGAAAGACAGAAAGGCTGCCAGGAGTTTGATGCTAGCCTGGACCATGGGGTAAGAGCCCTTTCCCACAAACAAACAAGAAAGCCAGGTATGGTGTGCATGCCTGTAATTTCAGAACTTCAGGAGGTGGAGGCAAGAGGATCATGAATGCCAGACCACCTCAGAAGAGAGAGAGAGAGAGAGAGAGAGAGAGAGAGAGAGAGAGAGAGAGAGAGAGAGAGAGAGAGACTGGCTAAGACTTAATGATAGTTTTGCATGATTTCCTAGAATTCATCATGTAATCAGAGATTTCTGAGTTTGTATTTTCTTTTCTTTTTCTTGTCCCTCCTTCCATCCTCCCCTCTCTTCTCCCCTCCTTCCTCCCCTTCTTCCCTCCTCCCATCCTCTCCCTTCTCTTCCCTATTCCCCTCCTCTCCCTCCTCTTCCTTTTCTTCTTGAGGCAGGGACTCACTCTCACTCAGACTCACCTGGAATTCACTTTGTAGACAGCCCAAGCTGGCCTTGAACTCCTGGTGATCCTCCGACATCAGCCTCCCATGTGCTGAGATTATAAACACAAGCTACCACACATGGTTCTCACTATGCATTTCGTGAAGCAACAAGGCATTTTCCAGCTACAACCCCACACCTAAGACTACCGTGAGTGCCAGATGATGGTCAAGTGCATATTGTCCATCATAACTCAATGAATTTTAGGGCCAAAAACTAGTTGAAGGATTATCCAATTTAAAGTTCTCTTTTTTTTCCAATGAAAAATCTAAGGCATTAAGACTCAGTAAGGGGCTGGAAAGATTGCTCAGTGGTTAAGGCTCTTGTCTGCAAAGTCTAACGACCCAGGTTCGATTCCGCAGCACCCATGTAAAGCAAGATGCACAGTGGCACGTGCATCTGGAATTCATTTGCAGCGGCTGGAGGTTCTGGTGCACATATCCTCTCTCCATCTCTGTCTCTCTATCTCTCTCTGCTTGCAAATAAATAAAAAGTATATTTTTAAAAAGACTATGATCCAGTGCTGATGGCGTTCTGTCTGGAAGTAAAATGGGAAGGAAAGTCAACAGGAAAGTTCAGAGCCTCCTCATTCAGTCTCCTTTTTGGAGGGTCACAGACAGACATTACAGGCGACTGTCACTAGGTGGCGCACATGAAGCTGAGGTCAACCTAGAGTTTTGGAAGATAGTGGTGGTGTTTTCCTGCTTTTAAAAATTGACAGTTTCCATAGATATAAGCAATACACCATGAAAAAAAATACCCTCCCACCACCCAACCTTCCCCCCTCTCAAATGTCCCCTCCAAAAGTAGTGTTTGTTGGGACAATTTCTGGTTATCTTTCGAAATCTATCTGAATATTTCCTTCCTATGAATTATTTCCAAGAATTGTCCCCTAGCTGTAGACTCTTCGCTCTTTGTCCAAGGTACACACAGAACACATCATTCCATATGTTGTAAATACCTGATCTAAAGAAAGAAGAGCTGTTGGATTAACTATCTGTGTCCTGGAACACTCAGAAAGCTCTGACCTATGGTAGGAACTGAAGACGTGTTAGCTGAATAATTCAAGCCATACACAAGGGCGTAATAAATGAATGGATGAATGAATCTGCCTTGGCTTGGGATGGGTGGAGGGTGGACCAGCCTTAAGCAGGGCCCTCCTTCATGGTCCAGGCTGTGGTGGTTTTTACTCCAACTGCCCTTAGATTTCTTCTCATTCTTACTAACAGTTACTAGAGACAAGGGGGCAGCTGAAATCACAGACTCTTAAACAATCAAGTTCCTTCTTTTCTTAACAAATTCTTGCTGATAATCTAGCCTGTGCTGGTACTATTATAAATTCTGTGTGTTCAACAAAGTTCTTGCCCTTGGGGGTCTTGCATTTAGAGAGAACCAGACAAGGGACAGATGGTGTGTAGTCAACTGCCAGACTTTGAAGAGAAAGGTGAAGACGAAGAAAGCAAGATGAGAGGCGTGAGCGGGGACTCCTGCTAATTTAGAAAGCCCATCGAGGGAAGATCCCTGATAGAGGACGTGACCTTGGAGCAAAGACCTTTTGGCCCCATGTATCTCGCTTGAAGCTTGAAGGTCGTCTTCAACACTTCCTGAATCTTCCTTCCCAGAGTGGGCTGTTTCCAGCAAGGCTATGGGGAATATATAGGCCATATGTGTCAGGTTTCCCCACACACATTGGAGCTCATATCCTGCCAAAATGTGACCTGGGTTCCAGACATGGAGATGCAGGATTTACTGCTTTCCATGTTGGATTCTGATCCTGCTTTGTCCTCATTCTTCCTGTTCTTCATTTGGGGAAGGAGAATGTGCCCCTGTCTCTCCCACAGATTAAATGTTGGAAGCATTCGAATTGCTTTTCCATTTTACAGGGGCTCATTGCTAAGTGTTTACCTTCAGTCTCAAAGGAGACTTTGAATTTGGACTTTTAAAATATTTTTATTTATTTATTTGTGAGCAGAGAGAGATAGAGAGACAGAAAGAGAATGGACACACCATGACCTTTAGCCACTGCAAACAAACTCAAGATATATGTGCCCCTTTGTACCTCTGGCTTTATATGAGTACCGGGGAACTAAACCTTGGGTCACCAGGCTTTGCAGGCAAGGGGCTGGCACAATCTCTCCAGCCCTGAATTTGGACTCCTGAGTAATGTTGGAGATGGGAGTCTTTGGAAACTCTTAGATATGGAATAAGTTCATTTTTCATTATAAAATGGATATGAGACTTTTGGACAAAAGCATAGAATGTTATAATTTGTATATAAAATATCTTCAAAGGCTCATGTGTTGAAGGCTTGGACTGTAGTAGATGATTGGCTCATAAGAGTACTGATATCATCAGTGGATTCAACCATTGGTGAATTCTGTGGCGGAGAATTCACTATATATACATGCATATATATATTGTGACCTCTCGCTCTTCCTCCCTCACTCTCTTCTTTCCCTCCTTCTCTCTCTCTTTCTTCTCCTCTCCCTTTTCTTCCTGCCCCTCATGTTTCTCCTCCCTTCCAGTCCCCATACTTCCACCATGACACTCCTGACTTTCCATGAGTCTGAACACTATGGAATCAGTGGACTCAAATACATGAAGCTGTAAACCAAGGTAAGTCTTTTCCCACTGAAAACAGAAGAAAATCTTTTTCTCCTCTTTCTTACTAACTCAGCCCTAAATAAAAAAAAAATGCCCAGGCTAAACATGAGCTTCCATAAGCGTGACATAAGGCAATTGTTGGGATTTTTATTAATCAGCAAAGGGCAAGTTCATGCCCCATTCCACCCATTAGGACATCCCACCCATTGGGTAAAGAAGGCTTTCCGAGAGGGGTTTCACATCACTGCTTTACTTTCCTGTTTGTCACTGTGTGTGGGTTTCCAATGCTGTAGAAATGGACAAGTGTTGAGCAAGGAAGGACTTGGGTGAATGCTTCACTGTTACGTGCATTATAAACTCATCCTCTTCACCTATGCAATTGATGGAAATAGAAAATTAAGTATTAATGCCCAGTTCTCTGGTTCCCTCACTCCCTTGTGCTTATATTCCCATAAAAGGCAATTATGCCTAAGATGTTATACTTTATGTGTCCGAACAAAAGGAAAAAAGAGAGAAGTTTAACATTTTGGGGATGGTTTTGGTAGCAATAGACTCATAGATGAATGTAGACTTGCCTGTGAGGTTTTCTTTTTGTTTTGTTTTGCTGTGTTTTTGTTTTTCGAGGTAGGATCTTGTTCTAGCCAGGACTGATCTGGCATTTACTATATAGTCTCAGGGCAGCCTCAAACTCATGGTGATCCTCCCACCTCTGCCTCCCAAGTGCTGGGATTAAAGGTGTGCACCACCATACCCAGCTAAGACTTGCCTGTGAGTCTTATGCACTCATCTGATACGCCAATGAGAAAATTAAGGGAGCCAGCAGACGGACTCATCCATTCGATCATCTATTTTTTTTCCAGATGAAAAGTGCAAAAGCACTTGGAAACGCTGTTAGCACTCCTTTCTGAGAGAGGAGTCATGTGACCCTCTCTCCCTCTCGCTAATGTGCCTTTTTATATCGAAGTTCTTTTGTTTGCTCTTAACAGCAAATAGCACACTCCAGCCTCTGTAGCCACCCACACAAGCCCAGTGCTTCAGAAAAGCCAAAAGGCTGTGTGAGACAGGGATGATGGAATTGGATTTGTTCGGAACAATCATCACCATCATGCCAATTGCTTAAATGGATTAGGTTGGTTTGGGGCCTGTATTACAGAAGAATGTTCTATCTTGAAAAAGAAAAATCTACATCATTTCAATAGTTACTATGATAACATATCGTAAATCGGCCCTTGAGAGAAAATGACATACTAAGTGTCATGTTTCAAATAGCAGTAGGAATCCTTCCTCTCTTCACTGCCTGAGGTCCGCTCTGCAGGGTGCCAAAGGCCCAACTCATCAGATGCCAAAGCAGGTGCAGAAAGGGAGAGTGGACAGCCCTCCAGATGTGGGGAGGAACTCACTGCCCACTCTCTCAGTGAATCCTTTGAAATGTTTTCTTGAGCTGAAGGAATATGTTTGAGACGAGGTTCTCCACTGCTGGCCTCTGTCCCTCCCTCCACCAGCCAGCTGAAGTCAGATCTTGGCTATTATGGGCATCCTTTGCAGAGCACCACCCGGAGTGAGAGTGGAGGGGAGTCTGGGAGTGCTCGTTCCAAAAGGTTTCAGGGTGGGGATAGAGCGCAGTGGAAGAACACTTTTGGAGGTGGGTGGGGGCTCGGTACTGTGACAGATGCTGCTTCATCATGTGGGCATAACCCCCTTCCTGCTTCTCCCTGGCTCTTTCCTCAATATGGTCATTGCCTTCTCTGGCCCTCGCCTTGTTTCTCCTCTATAACACCCTTCCTTCTCTTTTGTCTCTCCATCTTTATTCTTCCATTAAAACTCAGTTCCTACTCTTCCTGCAAAGACTGTTTTAAGCGGCTCACAGCCTCATCTCTCTCTTCTTTTCTATCCATAAAATAGTAAGGCACTTAACATGTTCAGTGTCTGCCACCTGTAAAGAATCGCAATATCCATGTTTCATAGATAGACCTCCATGAGGTACTATAATTCTCGCCTTCTTGTGAGTGGTGAAAACTGAAGAGCAGATTGGATGCAGGATGTGGTAAAAGTGACACAGAGCACTTTGTGGGGCTCTAGGATTCAAGCCCTGGCCTTGAGTTCTTTTTAATTAGCACCGAGTTTGTTGTAAGGTCCCAAGGCACTTTGTGCAAAGCCCTTGACATAGCACATGGCATGTGATGGAGTGAGCTCTCTCCAACAGCAGCCAGGACCCCAGGGGGCAGGACTGACTCCCAGACACTCAGCCTATCTTCTCTTGTGACTATCTCTCTTTGATCGGGGTCTTTGGCATTATCTTAAGCTCATAGAACAGGGGTGCAGGGGTGCTGTCTGAACCTCTCCATCATCCTTTCTCTGAACAATTCACCTTCCACAATTATGTTCATGGATGATGGCCCCAATTTTAATGTGTGGGGTGCAGTTATGAAGGCATCCCATGTTCAAAGAACAATCTTTGCACTATATTACTTGCAACTCATTTGGGGTTTTAATGAAGAACCAGCTCTTAATAGCACTGCAGGAGTTCATAACCCCCTATCCTATGGGCAGATCCAGTATGGGCACCGAGGAAGGACCCCAGGGGGTAGGGAACAGAGAGGAGGGAATTGGGGACACATTCACAAGACTTGCTCATACAATGTATATAATTATTCATAATAAAGATATTTAAAAAAACATAATGGAGAATGTTAAAATGAAAGTCTAAACAACAAAATAGCACTGCAGGACACATAGCACGTATCAGTGACCCAATGAGAACGAAAATATAACACTAAAATAAGCACTTTTGGATGCTTTCACAGCAGAATTTTTAAAAGTTCAAGCAATAATGCAATGGAGGCAACTGATAATCACTATAAAATATTTCCTTGTGAACTCTGTAACCCAGAAGTTATTGACCCTCTGCTCTGGATGATCTCTAAATTTCCCATCAAAAGATCATGCTCACTGGCACCTTGCAAACCTAAAGGATTACTTGGATACAGTGACCTCTTTTAGTGTAAAGAGACTTAACATTTATATATCAGAGTTTTGTACTCACTGCCTCCGGTGCGCCCTTATGATTGATGCAGGTTCCAGTCAGAAGAATCTGTTGCTGGAAAGTGTCCGGAGTCGAGGACCTGGCTATTGCTTGCGTCCATGGCCTCTATCACAGCTAAAAATCCTAACCTCTCTTCCCCTGGGGACACCGCGTGGCTTCTAGTTCGCCATCATGAACCAGAAGCCTATATCAGAGTTTTATATCACACAACAAAATTCTGATAAAGCCATGCAGTCATGTTTGTCATAGTCTTTCCTTATAGGAAGACTGCTTACTGAACTCAGGCTTTCAAACCTTTCAGTGCTGAAGTATACACTTCCACACATGGCTTCCTTCTACCCAAACGAGAAAAGACTCTCGTGGACAGAAAGCACTCAAGTGAAAACCCTGAAGAACTTATCCAATATACATGGCTTAGCAGTGGGTACACCAGTGTGCTTATACATGCTAGGCAAATACTCGACCACTGAGCTCCACATCCAGCCCCCCCTACATGCAAATACAAACAAATGAATGCTGAGAGCATTGGACACAGTGGCACATGGACTGTGCAGGGTAAACAGGGTGCTTCAAGAAGCCCGAGTCACTGTAGCAGCTCACTTAGGGGGACAGAACAGGTGCACAGGCAGACCCGAGGTGCCCCATTCCTGGGGGAGGACAGCAGAGGAACCTCAGTGCTGGCAGAAGGGGCGTGGGAGGTACTGATGGAGCCCAAGCTTAGAACACAGATGCAGTGACACATGTGCTGTCAGTGCCAGGCTCTGATGAGGTGACCCGGCTGCAAGTGCCACCCAGCTGCTGGCCTACCGGGTCCCATGCCCCGTCCACTAGGTAGAAAACCATTAGCTGCCTCTAAGCCTACAGCTATTCCCATAAACACACAGGGTTGGTCCTTTTCAATTCTCTTTGCTAATTTCTGAGAGAAACAGGGCAAATAATGAATGATTGACCCACACGGTATTTTCCTCCATTTTAAATCTTCCCTGTTCTCTCCACTCCTAGTTCTCTTACCAGAGCTCCCAGGGCATCTTAACCCTGAGGCTGTACCCAGATATCCCTTTCTGGGCCTCTGACTTCCCTGTGCTTGGGTGGTGTGTTTGCTGAAGAAATTACAGACACCTGGGAAGCATCCAGAACTCCTTTGCTGAAGGGACTGACAGATCTCACGCTGTCTCCAGGAGTCTGGGCCTCTCTGGGCCTCTCCTTTGGCTGAAGCATTGGGGTTCTCCTGGAAACACAGGAGACTTTGCTAACTCACACGGAAGCCTGTGTGTTTCTGCATTTAGCTTCTGGTCCATTAGCTGTTCTTCCTCTATCCCGACATGAGCTTAGCTGCAAATGTTGATCGTTAAGAGTGGAGGTGTGGAGATGTGTGTAAATTTAGAAGCACTGGCACTTGGCTCCAAAGCTATTTATTCCTTCTTAAATCAAGATGAAGAAAACCGCTGATTTCTTGGCTCGAATTATTTGTCATTTTAGTATACACCTTTACCGCTGTAAGTGAAGGTGGAGGTTTTCACTGCACTGTGTGGGTTTGCAGCCCTGAGCATTTCAACAAGCGCTCCAGACCTCAGGCTCCTGAAGAAACTGTCAGTGAGATCAGGGGGATCAGCATTGCTATATGTCGCTCGATGTCACCACCCAGGCACCACAGTGCATTCTGAGTATGAAATATATAATCAAGAAAAAAGGCAGACACACTACCAATTAATGAATGCGGGGCGCAAGATGACCCTGGCAAAAACATTGTCTGCTGCTCTTCACTTTATTTCTATTAATGCATGGAAGAGGTTTGGCTGATGTCTGTGGACAATTCAGGATGATCATATGGCCCCGATTTTTCTCTGTATCTCAGAGAAAAACTAGGAACTTGTGGCCCAGTTCTTTCTCCTTGGGCAGTGAGGGACTATGAGCTGTCCAAGGTGGTAAGGAAGGAAAGGCCATTTTCCCTTGGTTCCAGCTCTCTGCTGTCACTCAGATTCTTGGCTTCTTGGATGGCTTTCTCGCCTTGCTGTGCAAAAAGAACCCAACCAAAAGCAAGCTCAGAGGAGGATTGGATTTATTTTGGCTTACAGACTTGACGAGGAGTTCCATGATGGCAGGGAAAACCATGGCATGAGCAGAGGTGTGGACATCACCTCCACCACAGCACTGCAAACAGTGGTAGGAAGGTGTGCCAAACACTGGCAAGGGGATGCTGGCTTATAACCCCCATAAGCCTGCCCCCAACAACACAGCTCCAACGAGGTTCTAATACCTGAACTGCCATTAGCTGGAGATAGATCATTCAGGCCACATTCATTTGTTTGTGGGGGACACCTGGGTCAAACCTTGACGTTGGATAATTCCTAGATAGCCCCACTGCAAGCAGCTTGATCTCGTCACCAGACCCAGTGGTGCATGGCCAGAAGTCCTGAGAATATTTGCCTACCCAGCCCCTCTAAATGGTAGAATAAGCCTCAGTTCTTTATCAATTTTAATAGAAACAATTCTAAGCCTGGGAGTTACAGCACTGGTCCAGCATGTACAGGGCTCTGGGATGGATCCCCCCATCACCAACATATGAGGGTGGTTTCAAGTACCCAGGGTAAATCTTGAAGGCTACACACTGAGACTGTGAGTATGTAAATAAAATTCCCAGATGTGATAGCTTATGCCAACAATTCCAGCACTAGAGAGTCTGGGGCAGGAAAATTGCCCTGAGTTTGAGGTGACCTTGGGCTTCACAGGTCAGTGTGGGCTACAGAATGAAGCCCCATTTCAAAAAAGCAAAGGTAAATAAATAAAAGTAAAAAGTGTCATTTAAAGAATTCTACAATGGCTTCCTCTCTTTTCAATTAAATCCTTATTGATCCAGAGTGATCCAGAGGGATTCACTTTCTCGTGCCCCTCTTTATAATATAAAGACAGAGACCATCATGAGGAATCACTAAAGATAGTAACATACTCCAGTGTGCTATGGATGAGGAGATATACCAACAGACAAAATCTTTACCTTGAAATAGCCCCAAACAAAATAGAGGCAAAGAGTGATCCTACATCCATCCAGTGTAAACACAGGAGTTAAGGGTATTTTCCTCAAGGAGAGCTGGGTCCGAGAAACCTCTGGAGCTAAGAAAATTAGGTGTTTCCTCTCTTTCCAAACATCTGTTGCGCTGTAGGTTGTCCTGCTGGACATGTCCTCGCAGTGGCTGCTCTGACATGCTGTCCTTCAGCATGTCACTGCTGTAAAGTAACTGTCGTGTTTAAGTTTGTGCTGCCCTCTGCGCATTTGGAGGGGTTTTCTGGGAAGAATATGAATGTGAAATTAATGTCCATGAATAGTTGCATTCAGCTATCTTGTGAAGAGCTGGGTTTCAAGAAACAGAAAACAGCCGAAGGTGGAGCACAGACACCTTGACATTGTCCTCTGACCTGTTCACATGGGCATGTGTGCCCATATACCACACACAGAGATAAATAAAGACAACTTTAAAATAAAGAAACAGAAAAGAGTTGAACTGGTTCAAACTACACAGAATGCATGTGCAAGCAGATGATCAGTGGTTCATCCACCGAGAGCCCTCTAGACCTCAATTTCTCGGTCTCTGTAAGCTATTCTTATAGAAACAGGAAGGCTGCAGTTTCCCCAAATGAGACTTCCAGAAACAAAACAGTGTTACGTGGTCCAAAAGGAGCATGGTACCTGTGTAAAATCCAGGCACAGAAGATGCACCTGACACCCCAGTGCTTGGGAGGCAGGCACAGGATGCCTGGGGTTTGCTAGTAGGTAGTCTAGTGCCGTAGTCTAGTCTAGTTCCAGATTCAGTGAGAGACCCTGTCTCAAAAGAAACTAAGGTGGAGAGCCATTGAGGAAAACACCCAATATCAACTGTTGGCCTCTATATGCACATGCATTGCACACACATGAGCACCCACACACATGTGCACACATACACATGCAGAAACACACATGTGCACCCACACGCATATTAACCCACACACATGAGCACCCACACAACATGTGTACCCACATCCATGTGCACTGCACATTCATGAGCACCCACACAAAGGAATTGTTCCGGGGGACACCTGGATCAAACCATGACAGTAAGTATTAAGATGAACCTAAACTCTGGAATAAATTCAATCAATGGCTATTATTCAGAGTCTGAATTCATAGACATGTTTTCATGAAATTGTGAAAAGAATTAATACCCACTGCCTACTTTTCGTATTAGTAAAACATAAAATTCACCATTGATAAATGGGAATTATGATACAAATATTAAGTTTCTTATAAAAACATTGATGATAACCTGTTAATCTAATTTCACTTGCCTCCATGCCTATCAAAATTTTCCCAGTTGTCTAGTTTAATGATTTTTGTTCTTCCATTTAAATATGTTTTTACAAAGCCACAGCCATAGGGGTAGAGGCAGGTGAGTGGGTTATGTCAAAAGAGAGACAGTAATTAAATTATTGTACTAACCCCCCTCAAGCTGTGATTTCAGAAGATGAAAACCTCATTTTCCACCAACTTTTATCCAAGCCGCTGTTCAGAGTGCCGCATGCATTTAACAATTATATGTTTAAACTAATCAGGATCAAATGGAATTTAAACTCCTTGTCACAATGACATGGGTGGATCGTAAAAACAGGGAACATTTTCACCGCTGAAAACTAAGTATTGAAAACATAGTGTATCTAAACACAACAGCATAAATGCAAAACACCCACCGTGTGAGCTGAAGACAGCAGTGCCCAATAATTTAGAATAAATAGCAGCTGAAATGTCCCCACCTCAGCTTATCTGTCCAAGCTGGCGAGGAAAGAAAGCTAGCATTAATTGGTGTGCTCAAAGGAACGGGCACTTAGAGCAATTAAGGCAGAGGCAGAAAACAGCCTTTCATTGTGAAGCCGGCAGCGGGGCCCGGGCACAATATCTGTAATGAGTGACTGAGGATTTTAATGGATGGAGGCTCAGAGCCTCATGGACAATTGATGTAAAACAGACAGCTTTCCTCAGAGATGACAGTCTCTTCAAAGACGCTTCACCTGCTGCTCAATCAAATGTGGTGACAGTGAAATGTGACACGAAAGAGGTCTTACTGAATTGAGCCACAGCTTCTGCGCTTTCCCTGGGATATTTTCAAAAACTAGGTTTGGCAAGTGACCAGTCCAGGCAGGGGAGGTACTGCCCCCTCCGTTGGCCTCTGGTCATCAGTATGGCAGGAGATGGCTGGTGTGTTCTAAGCTTTTGGAGAAGCTCTCCTGAGGACTCGTCTTGTTTACAGGGGGGAAGAAAGACTCCTCATGCTGCAGGTTGCAGGCCAGCATCTAAAGTGACACCAAACCTTTCCATCATGAGAACTGCACTGAAGACATACCGTCAGGCTGCGAAGATGGCTCAGCAGTTAAAGGGGCTTGCTTGCAAAGCCTTCTGGCCTCGGGGTTCCATGAGCTTTTGCCGTTTATTTGAAGTGGCTCTCCATTTCTCCTCAGGCATAGGGTTTCCATGTGCTAAGGTAAGGACAGATGGGTGCTTCACACCTGAGCTTCAGAATCAAAGACAGGGGTGTCCCAGGAAGAGGTTGGGTACCAAAAAGACACACTATTTGGAAAGAGAAACCTCTTTCCTCTAGGAAACATTTCTGTTACCATGTGATGCCCCAAAGCCTGTTGAGCCCTGCCTGAGATTAGCACCCATGGAATTGAGCCCAAGTCCCAGGGACGGGAGCCAGCTGCCAGTGCAGGAGAGAAGTGTAGCCAGAGGAACTGGGGGGAACTATATTCCAAGACAAAAACCCCTCCTTCGCAGTCTTCATCTTCCAATATCCCTGCCCCTCCCCAGGAAGGCTTTTCACACTGTGCTCACCCCTTCTCACTCCAAAGCTACCTAGCTCAGGAATTCTTCACTCATTCTCCAAGTTTTGCTCCAAACAGTATATCCCAGCTAGAAATTCGAGGAAAGATATCTGCATGGACTAATTAACACCCTTGGGTGATGGACTGAATTCTCCCAGAAGTCTTTGCATGCTGAAAATGGGAAAAAAAATTCTTCTAAACTCACATGCCTCTCCAAATGGCAGGTTTCCTGTGAGAGAAAATCAAATAAAAACGATGTCAGGTACTTGAAAAGCATTTGCATATGTAGGCGTTACAGCAGCAGAAGGGGCTCTGTTAAGGAAGGCATGTGAACATAAATAGCAAAATGCCCAAGTAAAGCACCGTAATAGTATGCCAAAGATATGCTGCATGGCCGTGAGAATATTAGACAAAGGCATCATTTCCCAGAGCCCACTGGGCAGGATCCTGTTAGGCAAGGAGAAATCTGCATGATGGAGTTATAAGCCCGGTCCCAACCTCTCAAGACCCAGAGCTGTGGCCACACAGCTTGGTTGGCAGTTACAAATATCTATACAGGTAGATTGGGCGTTACTTTTGCGATCACTGTCACAAATACCTGACAGCTAAAGGGACGTAGGATTTATTTTGACCCAGGACTTTCGAGGGTTGAGCCATGCTGCTTGGCCTCATGCACATGTGCAGGGCATTGAGGTGCAAGGACCTGGTGGAGGGTCTTCTGTGCAGACAGAGGAAAGACAGAGGGAGGGAGGGAGGGAGAAGAGGGGAAGGAGGAGGAGAGAAGAAGAGAGGAGGGGAGAGAAGAAGGGAGGGGAGGGGAAGGGAAGGGAGGAGAGGAGAGGAGACTTGATACCTTAAGGACCCACCCCCAGTGACCCGCTACCTCCAGCTATGTCCCACTTCCTAAAGAATCTCCAAAATAGCATCACCAGCTGGGGACCAGATGTTCAGCACATGAATCTGTGGGGACATTTCATTTTCATAACATGTGTGACAAACCAAACATTTGGGGAGTGGGTGTGGCATTTGCTTAAAGCTGCTCAAGGAAGTATTCAATTTCTTTCAACTTATATTAAATCTGACTCCCTTCCATATGCTATGCAATTGGCGGGTAATTTCATCTTCATTATTTGGTCACGTCTCTTCCTCCTTCAGGAGACACGGTATCTGGAAGGCTTGGTCGTCCAGAAAAAAAGCAAATCCCTCAGTGTGTACAGATCCCAGCTGTCCAACACTTGGTCCCCGTTGGTTCTGGACCAAGGACTTCCCATCAAGCCCTTTCTTCTCCTGGCCTGGGGCTCCAGTGGTCCTCAGGCTTCGGCACACCTCTTCCTTCTAGGCTCCCTGTGCCCTCAGTGAACACATCCAACTCTGCACTACCCACTCCTGGATGCACTGTCCAGGGCCCACTTCTCAAATGAGCTCAGACCCCTGGAAGAGAAGGGAGGCTTCAGAGATGCCAGTTCTCAGTGGGTCCTGGCCTGCAGCCCCAGCAGTAAAGGTTATAGTTAGTGGTACCGGTTCTGAAACTCCACTCCAGGAGACCCCCTGGGCAAGCTGGGGCTGAAGCCCTCCTTAAAGGGCACCTGCCAGGACTTCCCCACAAGCCACCCAGAGGCAAGGCCCCTTCATGTATCCTTTAGATAGAGGAAGGAAGACAGAGATAAAAACAAAACAGGTCTTCTTTCAGATTCACCTCCTCCAGGAAAAAAAAAATCAATACCTTAGTTAATTGCCCTTTCCTTTCATATGAGGCACCGGGAAACGCCCAGCCTGGATGTACAAAGGATGAAGGGAATTTGAGAGCTTGTCCGCTCCACACATCACTGGCAAATCCTCACCTTTCAGGTTTAAAAATTCAGGAGGTTTTATCCCGGTAAAAAAGAGCATGCTGAGAAATAAAGGTCAAATATCAGGCACGGCTGCTCCACATCTCCATGGAATGAAGAAACGTGTGGACACCCCTGGAATTTTAATTGGGTGTCCTTGTGCAAAGATTTTTATACCGAATAAGCTACAACCAGCACATAACTTCTTGCACTAAAGGAATCCCATACTAAGAAAACACAATACCTCCCCAAATATATTATGCTACATAAATGCTAATTTTTGTCACTCCATCGTTTTTGACTTTGCTCTAAAGATTTGATTCATGCACAAATGAAGAATCATCACGTTCTCCTTAAGCACAATTAAATGCCAACGTTTCCTATGCAGCCTCCTGCCGCCCCAGATATTTCTAACACATTTCAGACCCGAAATCTTGAGTGGCTGCTTCTTTTCTAAGTCAATTTCAGAATGTGGCATTAAAAACATAATTACATGACTAAGAAATACCTGCAAAGCCTGCTCTCAGTGTGACTTTTTTTAATAGTGATGTTTCCGATTCGCAAGTCTCAAAGGATGATTTTCTGAGCTGTGTGTAACTTGAGCGCATCTCTATGGGCCCATTAGTCACCTTACAAAATTATATGAACTCCTTCAGGCCCCCCAGGGTAGCTACAATTTAGGAATAAATGAATGGATTGTGCCGTGTACAGTCATAGTTAAAAACAGTACATATTAACAACCAAGACAGGCAGTTTGGGGCTTTTGAGATTATGATCATAATTAGTATAAAATAGATTTTCTTTTCAATATATATATATATATATAAAGGCCTGCAGTTTTATTTGAAGAAGTCCACTCACAGATCAATTCAGACCTTGATGATCAAGGTCACACCATCTGATTTGGGTGAGGATTTAACTCAGAGTCCTGCCCACTATCCTCATTCATACACACAACAGAATTCTACTCAGTGGTGAGGAAAAACAAAATAATGAAATTTGCAGGAAAATGAGTGGACTTGGGGAAAACAAATCATGCTAAGCGAGGGGACAAAGGCTGCATGTGGCCCCTGGTTCACGGTTCCTGACGGGAACAGCAGAGGTGAGCAGCAAGCATCAGGAGGATGGAATTGGACAGCCTTCCTGAATGTTCCACCTGCCCCAAAGCCTTTCATTGCCGCTCAACACATGACTGCCACCTAGTGGCCATTGACTCATAAAGCGGAACAGAAATAACCTGAGAACTGGTTTAAAACTTAATGGAGAGTCTCTGTTCTCCTAGGTACCTCCTTCCTATGTATCCATTTATTATATTCTTAGAACACTATAAAGTGGGCCTTGTTATCCACGAGGAAGCGAGGGATGAAGGAGCCATGCTTTCTGAGGACTGATGATGGGGAGGCCCGCACAGAAGCTGTCACTGGAGCTGAGCACCAAGTCATCATCAGGGTGCAGGGAAGCCCAGGGCTGGAAGGACAGGCTCTGTGACATCTGGTGTCCAAGGGATGGACTGAAGGGTCAGCAAACCCAGCTGTGCTTGAAGACTGCTCCTGGTGGTTCCGGATCCCAGTCAATAGATGCCTCTGGAGGATTCACCCAGTTTGAGGTGGACTTTCTGGATCTTGGCCTGAAGTCCTAAAATGAAGAGCTTCCCCTGGCTCCCTCCTTCTCTGTTCTACTTTCTGCAGGCTACCCATCAGAGCGTGCCTGTGCCCACACTTAGGAGACAGGACTCCGTTTTCCTCAACCCATTGCCTTATTCTTAAAGAAGTACTTAAGTCAAAACGTCACTTGAAGAGATTTATAATTTTTAAATGAGGTTCTGACATAAATTAAAATGTAAAAATCACTTGAAAATCTTTCATTTTTCCTCGTAAGTATCAGGTCCTGGGGAGTGATAAGGAAGTTTACAATCTAAAGCAGTTATTTTTTCTTTTACAGAAAAATTGAAGGGAGGTTTGGGGCTTGGGATGGATTCTAGTCATCTGTTCAGGACTAATGTGTCATTCTGGCTTGGGGACAGAGCTTTGTCAAAAAAGACACACTTCTCTGAAGAAATAGTCAAGACAGGGTCAAGACATATGAACATGTTGGAAAAAAGCAACTTTACAAATCAACATAGTAAATGAATTTTTGTTTATTATGTTGGATGCTAGGAAAGATGAGCATTTACTTAAAATGATTCCTCTGTCTCCTCATGTTCCCAACTTGTGGCATGCAATGTTCTAGGCGCATTTCTTCTTGGGAGGTAAATTAGTCTATGATTTCAATGACAACACAAGTAACTTCATCCCAGAAGACGACACTGTGCTTCTAGTTTGTTTTCTCTGTGTCGCCACATCAGCGTCTCAAACTGTGCTGGTTGGACAGAGTTGGTGGTCAGGTTGATGACCGCCTCCAGCGAGGTCCTATGCGAACCACAAAGCTGTCCAGCGAAGCTGTGTGGCTGAGGCAGAGGCAGTTTCCAGTTTTGCCTGTTCCTCTCTTGAAGCTGGTGGGTCAATAAATTCCAGAGAACTGGGGCGGAGCAAGATGGCGGACGAGTAACAGCGTCGCCAGGACTCTCTTCGGAAAGGATATAGCGAGTGAGCTGTGGCCCATATAACCCGACAGCAGGCCAAAAGATGAGACCATGGCAAGAGATGAGCCACCACAGCCATATTGTGGAGGATCCATATGGAACCCTGCAGAGAAGGACGGGATGAACAAGGGACCCATAGCCACAGCCATTCAACCAACTCAGGATAAGCCTAATATGTGTTTTTAAGGATACAACGAGAGAGCTGTGGCCCATCTAACCTTACCAACCAACCTTAGGCCGATGGATGAGATCCTGACAAGAGAGGAGCCACCACAGTCATATCAGGGAGGATCCATAGGGAACTCAGCAGACAATGAATGATGAACAAGGGACCTATAACCACAGTCATTCAATCAACACAGGATAGGCCATTGAGACAGGAAC
>PVHP010013464.1:28242-41041 GCA_004024765.1 Zapus hudsonius | reverse complement strand
CCTCTCTCCCATGGGCCCCAGCTCTCTCCATGGCCTCCCTGTTGCCTCTTCCCCTTTGAGATTATTGCTCCACATGAAGTTTTCTTGTTCGCTCTCTTCTTCTCTTGGTCCCCAATTCCTTCTGCTTCTGCAGGTCTGCATCACTTCCTGATTCAGTCTCTCCCTCCATCACTTTTGCATCTAGGAAGCTACTCTGGTGGAGGAAGTGTGGGACATCACTAGATAGGTAGGAAGTGTTATAGTGGGCCCTCAGGAAGCAGCTGAGGTTTGGTGGGTTGGCTCAGTTAAGTTAAGTGGTTATCACATCCTGGGGGGCCTACAGAGCTTGAGCAAGAATTTGACAAGCTGGGTTCCTCTTCTCTGAATCAGCTTTGCCACCACAGCTTCTCTAAGGCCTCAGGGAGGTTAGTCATAGAGGCCCCCCCGGAATCTGAGGCCCCTCATTCTATGTCACACAGACAAGACCAAGGCATCTTTTTAAAGGAGGAAAGGCCAGTCAAGAGCAAGGGTTTACAGAGGCCTTGGGAACCCAAATGAAGCCCTTCCAGAAACCTATAAGGAACTGCTATTTCTCTGATCCCAGAATCCATCTCCTTGTTTCAGGCTGAGAGAGGAGGTTCTGGGGGAATCAGGACAGAATTCCAGGACCACTCACTGGCCTCAGCATTCTGAGGCCACCTCCCCCTCATCTCCCTCTCAGTTTCTTCTGCCTGGCAGCGTGTCAGCAAGCACCTCAGTGTCCCCATCTGGGCAGTGGAAAGTTTGTGTGAAGTTGGGCCTGCCCACAGATACCAAGGGTCCTTGAATGAGTGCGCCCGGCTGCCCGCCCCAGGCGAGGGCCAGGGTGGGGGGCGTGAGGGGGAGGTGTGCTGCCTAGCTCAGCCGTCTATAAGAAAATTGCTCCCTTTGAAGCTGCCAGGGGAGCAGGAGGCCTGCCCCCTCCCTCCCAGCCACTTTCCCTCCCTCTTCCCTCCACCAGCCCCCACTCTCCTGGCCTCCCTTCCCGCTCCCTCCCCGTCATACCCTCCCTGTCTGCCCGCCCACCCGCCCAGCCTTTAGCCTCCCTCCCACCGCCTCTGTCTCCCTCTCTCCACCAACTGCCCAGGAGTGAGCAGCGGCTCCCGCTCCATCGGTCCATCCCATCGGCCCTTTGGCCCTACGGAAAGACACACGGACGGCCTGACATCCTAGCCCACCAACTTGCCAGCCTGCACCTGGCTGCTTCCCCTCCCCAGGTAGGGCCTGCTCCTCAGCCCCACACTGTCCTTCCACCCTGGCCTCTATGGTCTCCTCCCTGGCTATGCTGTCCCCTCACCAACCCAGAGATGGGTGCAACCCTGCTGCCCACCCCCACCAGTTCTTGCTTCCTCTACTGCTCCAGCCCATGGTTCTGAGGTCCCAGTGTCTGTGCTTGGCTTCGCTGCCCCCTTACTACCCTCCTTAGTTCCCAGGGAGGGCACCCATGGATTCCCAAGATACTTGAGCCAGGCTCCTGGTCTTGCCCCTTCATCACCACCCTCTCCCTGGCGCTTTCTTCCTACCCTATCCTCTCCCTTCTCCTCTGACCTCACTCCCCGCTAAGTTTGCCCTTGCCTGGCCTCTAAGGGGTGGGTGGGGGGCTTCCCCTTGGTTGCAGTCTAGAGCATCGCTGAGGCAGGGTTGGGTGGCTGGCATGCTGGCTCTACCCTCAGCCCTGTCCCTTCACTGAAAGTTCCAGGCACACCCTCCACTCTGGCTAGCCTCACTCTGCCTGCTCAGCCTTTCTCAGGGGGCTTGGCTCCTGGCCAGGTCAAGGAGGATGGGGTGCTTGCAAAGCTCAGCTCTGGCACAGTGCCCCACTGCCTGGGCTAGTTCTTGGAGTGGGCTTGGGTTCCCAGACATGCCCCAGGCACCCTGCCCGGATATTCCTCACTCACCACAGGCTAATGCACTACCTCTATCCTCTCCTGGACTAGTTGTGGGTCCACAGAGCCTCAGCTACAGAAGTCCTGGGTGGCTTGCCTGGGTGGATTAGTTCTGTCTGTCCCAGGACCCTTGAGTTAGGATGCAGAATGGGCAGAGGACAAGAGGGAGGAGAGAGAATATAAGCTACTGTGCCATGTTCCCAGGGGCCCAGGAGAGGAAGCAAAAGAGACAGGACCATCTGGGCATCCACAACATGCACCCAGGAGGTTTGGGACAACCTGCCGCTGCTCTGTGGGTGGGGTCAGGCTCCTATATGTCCAGAGCAGGAGACCTGGTGTCATGCAAGACAGAGCTGCATGTGGGGCAAGTTGGGAAGATCTCCCTTGGGCTGGGGCTATGGTGTTCTCCCAGCCTCCCATGAGGCCTGGATCCCATCCTCAAGAGCTAATAATGTCTCTGTGTCTTGTCCCATTCTGGCCTGCCTGCCAACTCTCTGCTGTATAGTGGCTGGGATTGAGACAGGTTTCCTGGGTTCCTAAAAGGTTTGGGCTTGCATCCAAGGCGACATGTATTTGCCTGCACCACCTACACCCTGAGAGCTGGCAGGCAGGCAGGCAGGCAGGCAGGTAGGGGTTCCTTGTGTAGAACATGGTTGTGTATGGCTGCCATGGGCCAGGCAGGGTAAGGGTTTGAGAGCAGGCTTTGGCACCCAAAATGACAGGAAGACATGGAGCTGCCCATTGGGCTGGACATCGGGAGCAGGCTCTTAGCCAAGAAGCAGAAGGGGTGCCATGGCCAGTTGACCAGCTGGGCATGGTAGCCTAGCCCGCCAGGCCCCTTGTACGCTGGCACATGCACCTTCCAGCCCCAAGGACTCAGGTTGTATGCTGCTTCCTCACCCTGCGCAGAGCAGGGCCTGGGGTCCCACTGTGCACAGGGGGTCTAGATTGGCTAGTTTCAGGAGCCTGAAGGGGGAGGGGTGCCAGCCCCAGACCATCTCGAAGGCGACTCCTTGGTACTTGCCCAAACCTCTCCTTGGTCCTTCTTAAGCCCTGAGCTATTGAAAGGATGGGAGGAACTAGGGTACTGTCAGCCACATTCTGTAGCCACCCATCAGGCCCTACTGTGTCCTCAAGTGGCAGTGTGGAGTCCCAAGAAGAGAGATTTGTAATGAGGCTGTGCTTTACAGTTTGCACAGGACTTCCCCAAGGACTTCTGATTCCTTGTCACCTTTTGTGGCAGTGGGATAGGGTGGAGACTTGACCCAGTCTCCCTGCTACCTGGGTGCACATACCATAGTCCCACTCCTGTAGAAACAAGGTGGCACAGGTCTGTCCCAGGAGTCGCTTGTCCTTGAGCCCATGGACCCCATCACCTGGGGCCTTGGATGTCCCACCTGCTGGAGCCCCTCAGCTTCCTTCCTCACCTTCCAACACCACTTTTAGCAAGGTCTTCCCTCGCCCACCATGACTTCCTCCTGCTCCTCTTCCTCTTTGCACCCTGCTCCCAGCTGCCCCATCCACCTTCCAGACTGGTCCCCACAATTCTAGAAGCAGGCTCTCCTCATGAACCTCAGGCCCACTGGTTTTGGGGAGATACACTAGCACAGGGCTTCACTCACATCAAGAGGCTGGGGCAGAGGTGGCTCTTCCCAAGCACCAGCCATGGATGGTGCAAAGGTCACGTGGTGGCATGGGCTCCCCCTGAAGGCAAGCAAACCTGGGGACTAGCTGACTCCAGCTCTGTCCACTGGGTCCTGGGGCAGTCTATATTTGTCCCTTTGTCCCCAGGGACAACCTCTTGTGCTCAGACACACTGGAATCAGGGGGTCAGGGGTGACATACCACATCTTAGTCAGGGAGAAGAGGGGATGTGGTTCACAAGTGCCCCATGCTCAGTCCCTTCTCCAACCTTCCAGAAAGAATCTGCCTCCCAGAGTTCTCAGGGAGAGATTAGGGCTTGCCAGGTTGCCTCTTCTGGGGGTGGGCTTCCCCAACCCTCTTCCAGGTCACTAAGTCCCTTTCTTAACTTGGAGCTCACAGTCAGAAGCCCGGGGGTTCCTTGGCTGTCTCTGGGACTCTAGGTATCCACGCCCCCTCCACACACAGACACCATTTGCCTTCTTCCCCCATTCTTTGTGGCTTTGAGTCAGGACATCCCTGTGGGCATCATGGGATGCCAGGCTATATAAAGAGGCACCTGACCCATAGGAATCTAGTGGCCTTGGGGAAGATGGGCATTGCTTCCAGGCTTTCCCAACTAGCTCTCTGGGGACTACATACCACCCAAGCCAGAGTCCATGGCAGAGTACATGATATGTGGGAGAGGCTGCAGGAAACCCTGACCCCTCAGAAGAAGGGGGATTCTCTGGTCTCTGGGCCCAATTGCCTGGCTGCTCTCCTTCTCCAGGAGTGGGGCTTGGCCGGAGCAGGTAGACAGACAGACAAAAACATCCCATCTTAACGATTTCCTCACTTGTGGACTTGGACAAGAGTTTTGGGGAAACTGTCAGAAGCCTCATCAGTTTACCCCTTCATCAAGTGTCAAAAGCATAGCTTTACTCTTATGATCAACAAGGTTGGGGTGGGTAAATAAATCACTCGAGTCTAGTGCCCTGCCACTTTGAGGTAGCAGCATCCTCCATATTCTTGGAAGGTTCTAGTACATGGTGAGTGGGCACCAGATTTTGTCAGTGAGCACATGGGCCAGCTAGGTGCTGAGAGACCAGGAACCCTGGTATCTCCAGGTGATCAGGGTCATCTGCTGTCTTACTCATTTCCAGAGGTTTCTCAGCAGAGCAGAGGATAGAAGGCTCTCTTGTTGATACACTAACACTTCCAAATAGCCTCGTGGCCAGCCTTTGCGGCCACTGACCCCTCTACTGGGGTACAGCCTTCCGAGGGTATGGAAAAGCGAGAGCAGATCGTCCAGCTACTTAGGTGGTATCCGAGGCTCAGTAGGAAGGCACTGCCCTGGCTGGCAAGCTTGGACAAAGTCAGGCGATGGCCATGGACTTAGTGAGCCTTAGGGTCTCCCTCCATCCCCTACACACACACACACACACACACACACACACACACACACACACACACACACACATACACACATGCATGCACATGTGCTCTCTGCATGCATATCTACAAGCCCTTTAGCAGTGTTTTTTGTGTAGCATACATCCCTTTTCTCTGACACTCCAACTTCACGTAGGATGGGCTTGAAGGGCAGCATGGAGCAGGCCAAGTGTCAGGAGAGGGGAGGGGATACCTAGTGTCACTTGCCTCTTGCTAACACCCCTCTTCACCCTATGATCTCAGAGGATATGCTTAGTGGAGTTCAGGTGGGGGTGCTCCGTGTGGCCCAATGCCCTAGGAGGAGGCTGCTGACACTGTGCCTGGCGTCTGCTCCTTGGCCACTGCCAGCCCCACATCTGTAGGCGAGCTTCCTCAGCTTGCCAGACCTCAAGTCTTGCCCTCGCTGTCCTTGGCCAGGCTTGAATGCCTGGCATGGCCCCTCCATGTTCTCTGAGACTGCCAACACGTCCTGCTTAGTCGTGGCCTGGAGCAATCCTGTGTGGAGGCCTGTGCCGCCTTTCAGAGGGGCAGACAAGAAGGGCCCTATTGGGGTGGTGGTGCCAGCTTCAGGAAGCCCAGCCTCTTCCTTCGTTCACACCTGAAGTCGCCAAACCCAGCTCACCACAGTGACCACATTTTGCCTTTGCTCTGAGGAGGCAACATCTAAGGAACTCAGAACGTGCTTTAATGGGGTTTAAGGATAAGCCAAGGGAGGTCAACAAAGGGAAACTGAGGCCTGGAGGCCCTAGTGGTGGGGATGGAAGGGACTTGCTATAAGTCTCAGTGTGTGTCCATGGAAGACTCCTTCTAACTGCAGCCTTGTCACCTCCTCAGGGTAAGACTATCTGAGGCACCCCCACCTCCCACCTCCACCAGATCGGGGATTCTCCCCCCCCCAGTTCCCTGTATTGCCCAATTGTGAACTGAGTGTTCCACCCCCACCCATGGCCCAGCGGCAGAACTTGGAGTTGCCACAGCTGGACTACCCACTCAAGCTGTGTGAGTAGAGAACTTGGGAGAAATGAGTTCCTCTCTCTAGGCTTGCACTTTCTTATCCCAGCACCTGGGAAGCCCTCCTTCTGATCTCCCCTGACTTGGTGGGATCCCTCACTGCCATCTGGGCCTGGTTTGTCCCTTCTCCTGCCCAGTCTGGGTACCAAATGGAGTGCCAGGTTTCTGAGCAGAAATGAGGGCTGTGCTGAGAAACCTGCCCAGCCCCCACCCCTCTAGCCATGAGTCCTGGAAAAGCAGCCAAACTCCATCCTGTCCCAGCTCTGAGTCTCCCCCCCCCCCCCCCCGTGAGCCAAGGCTGGAACTGACAACCAGAGGCCTGGGCTCTCTCTGTACCCCTATCTCAGCCCCTTAGAGATGCCCACACTTATTGTGGCATCAAGCATGCCTGCTCTGAACTTCCCTCTAGGGACCCTACCCCCCCAACCTGGTCTTATGAACCCACCTGGGACCCCAATTGGTGGAGGGGGTTCTGTCACCTAGACCAGGCCACAGAGTATGGAGTATCATTGTGTCCTGAGTACCTGAAGCCACACAGGGCCTCTCAAGAGACTACTTGCCCAAGGCAGAGGTGCCCTATGGAGGCCTCCAGGCCACTGTGGGGATCCCAAGGCTCTGGGTTGGCCATGGACAGATGGGTCCCTGCCCTGCCAATCCCTCCCACCACCCCCCCACACACACCTCCACCATGGGTCTGACCATCCCCACCTGTCCAGATGGTGTGTGGGTCCCATAACCTCTCAGGGCTAGACTAGGTAGGCATTCCAGCCCCAACTCAGCCCTCTGTAAGGTAGAAGCTTTGGCAGAGGTGGTAAGTGGGCAGGCTGACAGCACATAGGGGTGGAGGCAACACTTCTCCTCTCCTTTCCCTTCCTCCCTCCTTCCAGCCTCCTTACTCCTGCCTGGTCTCAGTTCCTGCTCCTCCTCACAGTTCCCATGGTCCATCTGCCCTGGGCAAAGGCCCTGCCCTGCCCTGCCCTGGAGGATACCAGCTGAAGGGGAAAGGGGCGACAGTACTTCAGTAGGCAGCAGGGTGCTTTCTAGCCACTCTGGGATCAAGACCTTCTGGAGCTTCTGGTCCTGGGTGTGGCTTCTTGGAAGGAGTAAGGAAGGCTGAACACTGCCCAGCGGAGGGCTCAGGGACCATCATCACGTTTACTTTTGCAATGTGAAGGGAAACCAAGCCAAAATTTGGGCTGTGCCCCCACTTTGCCATGCAACCTTCAAGGCTCAGGAGCTCTGACCTCAATGCAGGCCCCTCTCCACAGGGATGGGTGGGAGACAGGGCAGGCCACTGGAGCCGCCACAGGGGTCTGTGAATGTGAATGTGTAAGCCCCCTCAGAGTGCTCAAGCAATACCACAGGACCAGCCTTCTCCCGGGATTGATGGCAAATGGATGGGCAATGCTTGTGCCCACCTACCTGCCGATGGCAAGGACCCCAAAGTAACAGCATCCCCAGTGCTGACTAGGCTCCCATACAGCCAGGGAACTTGCCTAAGCCAGCTGGAGCCCCAAACAGCCATTCTCCCAGTCAAGATGGCCTCCTCGGGTTGAGGCTGCTTTGAGTCTGTGGGAGGCTGGGTTCCCTGTCCACACATGCACCCAGGCAACCCCAGCTACCCAGGCTAGCAGAGCAAACATGGATTCCCCATTTAGCAGACAGCCCCTGCTTGGACCAATGTGATGCAGGAGGGAGAGGCACAGTGAGCAGGGGGCACAGGGCAGGTTCAGGCAGGGCAGTCCGTGCAGTCTCCACCCCCATCCTGCTTCCTCAGCCTGGGGGCCCTCCCAACAAGCCTGACCCTGCCCTGCCACCCTGGCAGCAGCCTGTTCTTTTGGGGAGCCTCTCCAGGATACCAGGGCTGTGGGCACAAAGACAGGGAAGGGGCGGATCTGGAAGCCCCAGAGGTCTGAGGACCAAGGTCTTGGGGGATGAGGGGAGGCCAGGCAGGATGCTGGCGCCCTCACCCTCAGGACCAGTGTTTGGGGCTGCCAAGGCCTGGGAGGATTACCCCCACCCCCACCCCCTGCAGCCTGCCTGCCTTCCTTGTGCCTTGACCTCTGGACCTTCTCACAGCAGCATGGGTGCTGTGGAGGGGCTTGGGCAGCGAAGGGGATGACTCATGGCCACTCAGCTAAACTAATCACATCCAAATTGCCCTAAGCCTGGAGCTTTCACTCTCAAGAGAGGTTGGCTGGGTGGCCTGTGGGACCAATGGCTGGGTTTGCTTGATGCCTCTTCCAATTGACCTCACTGACCCTCACCTCAAGGCAGTGAGGCAGGCTCTGGCTGACTCAGTGGCGGGTGGGAGGGCACAACCTTACACTAATTGCAAGATATTTCATTACTCAATGAAACCAACTCCTGCCAGGAAGGGGAAGGGAGTGGAAAGAGGCACCCTCCTGGCCAGGGAAACCTCCCACCCTGCCTGGTACTCTTGCCCATGCATCTTCCCTCTGCTGCCTCCTGCCTGAAGTTGGTGAGGAGTGGGGGACACCATACCACCACATATTGGTACTGGGGAGACTAACGGGAGCAAAGGTACCAGAGGGTGATGCTGGCGCTGACTGCTGGCCCTCCTCACCCTTGGCTCCCAGGCACATCCACCATGCGGCCCCTGTGGCTCCTCGCGCTACTGCTGGCCCTGAGCCAGGCCCTTCCCTTTGAGCAGAAGGGCTTTTGGGACTTCACCCTGGACGATGGGCTGCTCATGATGAATGATGAAGAGGCATCAGGCGCTGACACGACCTCGGGCATCCCAGACCTGGACTCTGTCACGCCCACCTTCAGTGCCATGTGTCCTTTTGGCTGCCACTGCCACCTTCGGGTTGTCCAGTGCTCTGACTTGGGTCAGTCCCTGGGCATATGGGATGGGAGTGGTCAGAGAGGTTCAGCCTGGGAGCCCTACTAAAGGGGACACCTGGCTGTCCTGTGGGATGGGGTGGGGACTCAAAGAATCCCAGCAGGCTGGGGGATTGTGGTATGAGTGTGTGGAGTCCAGCCGTCTACAACTCCAGAGTCTATACACTATGGAGCTGACACCCATTAGTGCCAGGGTGTCCCCAACTGTCCCCAGAAACGAGGGAAGAGATGAGTGGGTCCCTGAAGACACTGCACGGCAGTAAGAAGCAGGAGAGCCTTGGGCAGGAGCGAGTGTGTGTGTGTTTGTGCATGCATGTGTGCGTCTGTTCCAGTGCTCGTGAGCATGTCTTCACACCAACTGCGGCAGCAGCTGAGTGAACCATGCTTATGCTGGCTATGGTGCTGGCTCTCAGGTCTGAAGACCGTGCCCAAAGAGGTATCCCCTGACACTACGCTGCTGGACCTGCAGAACAATGACATCACTGAGCTCCGCAAGGATGATTTCAAAGGCCTCCAGCACCTCTATGTAAGCTCACTCCCTCCTTGCCCTTCCTGAGGAAGCAGGAAGAGTTGGAAGGTCTGTGGCTGGAGGAGGGGCCCAAATGAGGGTTTCACATATGCTGGGGACCCATAGAATCCTTAGATAAGTCTGGTACTGGCTAGGTGGGGGGGCTCCCAAGACCATGGGTCATGAAGGTGAGGGCAAAAAAGATCACTCAGGTCGGTCGCCTTTCTGACTAAAGCTTTTGCATTTTACTGGCTCCTCTCAACAATATATGGTGCATTTCATTGTATTCCGTGTGCATGTGACTTACTGGGGTGCAGAGTGTGCTAGGCAGTAATAGCATTCCTAGGGCTCCCTGCCCTGACCTCCTTAAAGCCCAACCGGTCTCTGCCATCTCTCAGTTGCCAACATCCTATGAGCTCAGGAGGCCAGAGGAGAAGGGGAGAGAGGAGATAGGGTTGGAGATTTGGGGTATTCACCTTGGTCACTCACCCTGCCTCAGGCGCTGGTCCTAGTGAACAACAAGATCTCCAAGATCCATGAGAAGGCCTTCAGCCCTCTGAGGAAGCTGCAGAAACTTTACATCTCCAAGAACCATCTGGTGGAGATCCCTCCCAACCTACCCAGCTCCCTGGTGGAGCTCCGCATCCATGACAACCGCATCCGCAAAGTGCCCAAGGGTGTGTTCAGCGGGCTCCGGAACATGAACTGTATAGGTGAGTGTGCCCTGGCAGTGGGTACCACAGAGCCAGAGCAAGGTGACCTCTCTGAGCCAGGGCTGTCCTTTGCAGCCAGAGAGGCACCCTGCTTTGGGAACTCACAGGATGTTCCAGATGCTTGTTTGGGGACACACTGAAGGGCTTTAAAGATTCCACTGAAGAAAGAGTTTTTTAAAGTCTTTTAAAAAGTCAGGTTTGCTTCTGGACAACTCCCCTGGGTAATCAATGTGGCTAAAGGGAGGATACAGGACCTCCGGGCCAGCAGAGAGAAGAGGGGGCAATGGAACACCAGGGGCTAGCAGGAGAGGCTGGGCAGTTTCTGGGAAGCCTGTCCTCATCTCCCAGGCTCCTCCAAGAGGCCATGAGCATGGCGCTTGGTCTAGCAGTCTCAAGCAGTGAGCTGCTCCTGGGAGAAGAGGAAAGTGCAGCTCGGGTGTATGTGAAGCACAATAGGTGGCTCCAGGGTTAACAGGGCCTCTCTTCTAGAGATGGGTGGGAATCCCCTGGAGAACAGTGGCTTTGAACCTAGAGCCTTTGATGGCCTGAAGCTCAACTACCTGCGCATCTCAGAAGCCAAGCTCACTGGCATTCCCAAAGGTAGGCTGTGGGCCCTGCCTCACCTCTGGGAACACCAATGGGAGGACATGGCCCTCCCCTCACCTGGAGCAGAGCGTGGGCCTTGGCTCTGCCCAGACCCCTGTGCTTACCTCCAGCATACTCTCTTCTGGACAGATCTCCCAAAGACCCTGAATGAACTCCATCTGGATCATAACAAGATCCAAGCCATCGAGCTGGAAGACCTGCTCCGCTACTCCAAGCTTAATAGGTGGGGCTGGAGCAGACCTGGGGACTGTGGGTCTCCATCAGCCAGTAAAACGAGGCATAGGGAGGCACCCAAGTCCTCCTCTCCTCCAGACTAAGGACCTCTTATTCCCTCATCTGCAGGCTAGGCCTGGGCCACAACCAGATCCGGATGATTGAGAATGGGAGCCTGAGCTTCCTGCCCACCCTGCGTGAGCTGCACCTGGACAACAACAAGCTGTCCCAGGTGCCCACAGGCCTCCCGGACCTCAAGCTCCTCCAGGTGAGAGCTTGCTCTCCCAGGATGCATGAAGGTGCAATGCAACACCCGGCTCCCTACCCCTTTTTTCAGGGACCCAGGGTAGAAAGCAGGACAGGACCTGGACAAATCTCATCCCAAAAGGAACAAACAGTACCTGCTCTCTGTTTGCACTGAAGCCATGACAATTCCATGGGTCAGGCCTCGTGGGGGGTGGTCTCCCTCCCTGGCTTAGCTTCCAGGCACATGGGTGAAGTTGGTCTTGCCCAGCTCTGCTCTGGAGCTCCATTTCTTCCCCAGCCCCACTTCATCCTTACCAAGGGCAGCAGGATCCCATGGAGGCTGAGAGCGCCCTCTAGTGGCAAGAGGCCTTTCTACCACCAGTGAGCTCCGAGCATAATTTCTTGGGCCTCTGGTCTCCTTCAGGGATCTTGGGGGTTAAGGTGCTGTTAGAGGTCAAGTGCCCCCTCCAGACTAGAACAGAAAACCACTATGAAGGGTCTTGCTCGCCTCATGCCCCACAGAGCTCCAGGGTGGCAGGTGCAACCTTTGGGGGGCAGGCCTGGAGCTCAGGGGCCCTCTATCTTTCACACATAGACATCATGTCAGGATCAGTTTTTCCTTCCTAAACTTCACTCTGCCAAATAAGGCCCCCACTCACCTGTCCCAACTTCCCACACACCATACCTGAGCCCTTCATTCTGTCTCTGGTCACACACCACTGCCCCAACAGTGGCCAACACCTATCAACTTACTCAAGCCTTGGTTTCCTCCTAATCATGGAAAGAATCGTGAATTAGTGCAGATGTACAATAGGAAAGTGACCCCAGGAACCGGTCAGGGGGGCGCAGAATGAAGGCATGCCCAACCCCTTCTGCATCTGCCCTCCATCTTGCCAGGCTGGGACAAGACTGGGAAGGGTGGTTTATGGCCCTGGGCCCTGACAGCAAGCCTTGGCCATACCCTCTGCCCTCAGGTGGTCTACCTGCACTCCAACAACATTACCAAGGTGGGTGTCAACGACTTCTGCCCCATGGGCTTCGGTGTCAAGCGGGCCTACTACAATGGCATCAGCCTCTTCAACAACCCTGTGCCGTACTGGGAGGTGCAGCCGGCCACCTTCCGCTGCGTCACTGACCGCCTGGCCATCCAGTTTGGCAATTACAAGAAGTAGAGTCAGTGGGAGCCACCATGGTGGCCTTGGTGTGTCCCAGAGAGGAAGGCAAAGCAAGAAAGTAGAGCCCCACGCCCATCACGGCCTCTCCCTGCTTCCCAAGCATGCACATGGGCACAAGGCCTGGCCGCCTCACCTGCTCCCCTCAGCACCCACCAAGGCTCCTCTTGAAAGCTTTCCTGCTCACCCTGCAGAGACCATTGGTCTGTTGAGCAGGACGGTCAGCACAGGCGGGAACAGCACACTGCCATGGCCACTGCCCCATACAGCACATGTTCGTCCTCATCCACTGCTCTCTAGGCCTGTGGCTGCCTTTAGGCTCTTGGGCCTGTCTTTGGAAAGTTCACCACCTGTCTGTCCCAACATCTGGCTCTACTAGTCCCTTGACCAGACCCCTCTGAACACTGGTGGTTTGACTTCCTGACTCTTTTCTCCCTTCTGGACCTGGTATCTGTCTCTCTCTCTCTCTCTCTCTCTCTCTCTCTCTCT
>PVHP010013464.1:0-28142 GCA_004024765.1 Zapus hudsonius | reverse complement strand
AGTAAGCTTCCTATCCCCCTACCAGGAGAGGCCTGGTAGGCCACCAGAATCCCCAACACCAGTTTTCATTGGCCCCTGCCCTCTCCCCCAAGATGGCTAAGTGTCTCTCCTCTCACCAACTGGTCCCTGATGTGGTGGGGGTGAGCAGTCTCCCCAGCTGAAGGAGTGTTACTGCTTAAGTTGGTTTTCTTTCCATTAAAGGAATACTGTGCAATATGACTCTGTGTGTCATTGCTTTTTGAGCACTGAGCAGAGATAGGGGTGAGAGGCCTTTGCCGGCCACTTCTCCGACTCTGCCTCTGCAGCCCCCTCACAACTCTTAGACTTCCTCTGTGTTGCATTCCCTGTCCTCAGAATATGGTGCTTCTCACCCTCGTGTGCAGAACTGGAAAAGGAAGCCCCAAGTGGGCACAGGAAATGCCTACTCCCCCCTCATTTCTAGATCCTTCTGTTGTCCCAGCTGTCCTTGAGCTGAGCTCCAGAAGCAACCACACCTAAAGTGGCATCTGTCCTCCCAGAGTGGAGCATTTGTCAAGCACCTGCTGGCTGTGGGGCACCCAACTGGATTCCTCTTCCTTCTGGGGAGGGTGCTTTGACATCCAAGAAGAAGGGCCCTGTCCACCTGTCTTGATAGAATTGCGAGCTCTGAGTAATGTCAGAACCCAGTCAATCCACCCATGCCCAGTACCTGTGTCAACATTTGGAAATAGCAGAGAGAACATATACACACATTAATGTGGGTCATGGAAGAGGCTGACTTGTGGAGGGCTTGGGCAGTGGCATTAGGCAGTGTGCTGGCATAGCCAGAACCCCACTGGGCTGCCAGGAAAGCTGAGGGCAGGCAGCTGGATTGGATCCAGAGATACTCCAGCTCAGCACCAAGAATGCCTGCTCACTGAGGAACAAGTGGTCCTGAAAAGACATAGAGCTTGAGAGCCGAGGTAGGCCCAGGCTAGACCCGGGGCCTTCTGCTTGCTCATGGTAGCAAGAACTTCTCCTCACAGCCCTAGACAGCCAGCAAAATTGCCCAGGAGGAGTGCACCCACACACAGCCATGCCTCTACCTGGCCTGGCTCCCAGGGCTCCCAGCGTCCCTAGGTTTCTCAGTGTGGTGACCCAGCGATAGAATGTCACCCGGCGGCATCATAGCACTATTCTGGGGCCTATGCTCCACAGCCTGGCAATCTCTGCTGAGCTAGGCAGGCACGGGGCAAGGGCACTGGCTAGAGGCCAGGAGTCAGGGCCTTGATTGGTCCCTTTGCTGGTGGGAAGGAGGGGCAGCCAGCACTGGGGCCTGGTAGAAAGAGAGAGCTGGAGCCTTCAAGGGGTTTCTCTGGGTGGGGGGCTAGGGAAGGGAGTCCATCTCTGTGGGTGCCCCCTGTGCTCCTTTCTTGCCTCCTCCCAGGCTCAAAAACCCAGTGAGACAGTGTGGCTGCCCTAGGTTCTGGCACAAGCATTACTAAGTGGTAAGTGCAGAGAACAGGCCCCACCAGCAGCAGCCACACTGTCTGGACCAGGAGCCCTGGAAGCTGGCAGTCATGGGAGAAGGTGGACTCCATCTTCAGTACTTTTGGTCGCTGTGCACTGATGAATTCCACTTCATCACTACTGCTTTTCAAACTCTTGGCTAGTAAGTGACAAAACAGTCACACTGATGCCAGGTTTGTTGCGCTTCTCTCATCCCATCACTCCGAAGGTAGAGGCATGAGGATCAGGAGTTCAAGGCCAGCCTCTGCTACAGGAGACCTTATTTCAGACATCATCCCGCCCCTCCTCCCACAAATCCACAGAGACATCAAGATCCCTGTGAGCCAACAGTCCTCCACATTCGCTTTCATTGGGTTGGAAAGTAGGGTTATGCCCTGAGCCCCAGCATTGGTCACAGAAACCCCCATGGTGGTGACACTGCAGACAAGAGTGAGACTCCATTCCACCATTTGTTTGTGTAGGAGCCCCTGGACATGGAGACACACTGCATGAGGAGTGACAGGAAGGGTGTGGTGCGGTACAGGGTTATGGCACCCAAGTGGCCTGGGGTGCAAAGCAGGGAACAATGTGGGAAGGGAAAGAGGGCCCTGAAGAGCCCCTCCTGAGGCCAGAAGCCCCAGAACTGTTAAAGGGTCGACATGTTCATGTGCCGCTCACAGAGATGACCAGCCGAGCAGCCATCAGGCCAATATGGACACACACAAATGTGCATACACACATGCAGAGCTATATGGATGCACGCATAAGCACGGGTGCAAGGGTATACTCGTGAGCTTGTATGAACATGCACAAAAACATATAAGCACATGTGCACAGAGACACATGAACACAGATATGTTCACACACAAGCATGTATATGTGCACACATGCACATAAGAACATGTGTGCGGGCAGAAACAAATCACACCCATGTGCATACAAATTGAGGCGATGCAACTATGCGACCAACAAAACATAATGAACATATACATGTATGTGTACACATAAACGTAGATAAAGTAAGCCCAAATTTACACAAGCATACCCACTCACGCAGATGCACACAGAGAAACACACATGAGTACACATGAAAACACAGAGCAGCATGCAGGAACATACACACACATTAATGTAGGGCATGAGGTGGCTGACTTGAGGAGCAGCCTTGTGGGAGACATGGTGCTAAGTTCAAGGATATTTCTGAGCACTTACTGCAAGTCAGGTGCCTTTGCATTGGTGGGTCACAGCTGGAGCCTAAGCCAAATCCACTGCTTGGGTTTAAACAAGTCAGAGCTTGTAGAAGGGGCAGCTAGCCAAACTGCCCAGGCCAGAGCTTGGACTGCAGAAGGGCCCCTGGTGAGACAATCCCACCTTGAAGGGCCTGAAAGAACATGTGGGGCCTAGGAGCAGAGGGAGCAGGAATGTTCTAGCGTGGGGGACAGTTCCCCCTTCGAGTGCTGGTCTCCAGGTCCTGCCTGCCCTTGATTTCCCACACACCTTAGGGCATGGAGAAACCAGGGAAGCATGGTGCTTAACGACCCCAGTGACACAGGGAAGGGGGCAGTGACTGGACATTGAGCTGACCTCAGGGCTAGAGCTACTCAGGAGTGGTGCTCAAAACATCACTGTGGTGGGAGGAGCTGTGGGGCTGCCCAGTGGTTAAAGGCACTTGATTGCAAAGTCTGAAGGCCCTACCCCAAATTCAATTCCCCAGCCTCTCATATACAAAGTGTCTGGTTTTCATATGCAGTGACAAGAGACCACAGCACACACAGAGCTGCCACGTGTGTCATCTACTGAGGCCAAGCAGGCTGGAACAGGTTTTGAAGGATGGCACAGCTTGGTGACCCAGCTGAAGTTTGTATGAGTATCTTAGAGTTGCTTGGTCACATGACCACAGGTGGCTTAAAATAGCACAATTGATTCTGTCATAGTGGGGGGGGGGTTATTTCCCCTGGAGATCTTGCAGTTCCCGTCGCTCCTGGATTTGTGGCTGTGTCACTGAGCCTCTGTCTTGTGGGGAAAATGTCCCTTTGCAACCGTCTTTAGAAAGACACTGCCTTTGCACAGGGGAGCATCTCTCCAGTTCACGATCCTTCTATGAGTCACATCCACAAAGACCCTTTTTCAAACCAGGCCCCATGCCAGTGGTGAGAATGAGAATGAGCATGAGGGAGGCTCAAGGCTGCTGTGGGTATTGATTCTGGGGCCCTGGAGCCTTGGAGACAGGCTGGGATGTCATCAGGAGAGAATGGAGATTGGAGGCAGGATGGGGCAGAGCTCAGCCAGAGGCACCATGGCTTCTGGGCCAGACCAGGGAAATGCTATGCTAAAGGCAGCTGTGGCAGAAGAGAAGTTGGGCAAAGAAGGTGCATGGACCAGAGGAAGTCTAGTGGGCAGCTATAGGGTCCATGAAAAGAAGGTGTAGGTGTTGGATGGTAGGGTGGTGGCTGAAGTTGGGGAACGAGGGGAGGAGAAGGCTGGAAAGTGGACCGAGACTTTGGGCATGAAGAAGCCAGGCAGAGGGTAGGCTGTTCCCATGAGATGAGCTGAGCCATGAACCAGTCAGAAGGAAAGGGCCAGGATCGAGGCCTGGGTCCCTGACACGGGTGGGAACAAGAGAAAAGGAGGAGAAGGTGGGAGTCCCCATCTGTGGTTTCCTAAGGATTTCCAATGTAGAAGATAGATGAGCCTTAGTGTAAGGAAGAACTTTCTAGCAAAGTTCTTACAGGAGGAACCAAGAGAGACTGGCAATGAGCAAAGATTACCAATGAAGCTGGCAGAGTTGGCCTGGCTCTCAGGCCTCCTCACTCTCAGGCCTAGGCCCTCCTTTCTGGCCCCAGGGATACCAACCAACTGGAACCATGGAAAGGAGGCCATTAGCTATTTGCAGACCACAATTTGTTAGCAACTGGATCTCCATGACAGCCTGTTCCCTCCTGGACACTCACCATGAAGTTGGCTAGGCCAGCCTAGGCAGTGCCTTGGCCCAGAATTAGAAGCAAAGGGACATCAGCAGCCCCCTCATCCCCACCCCAACTTGCTTTCTCACCTGACAAGAGAAGGAATGGAGTTAGATGATGGGCACGGCTTAATGAGTAGGAACCCATCCTCACTGGTACCAGTTCCCCTGTGTGGACAGCCATTAGCACCAGTTAAGTGAGCATGCCCCCAGGGGCAACCAATATGCTTCCTGCTCCCTGAGAGAAGGTAGTGACACAGTCCCAGAGGAGTCTTCCATTCTCAAAGCCACAAAGGTCCCTACATAGGTGCTATCTCCATGTCCTCTCAGCACCCCGTCTCCTCACTTCTTTTCTGGGTGTCCTGTCCTATTCTGCCCTCCCAGATCTGCAAACACATGTTTGCTAAGAGGGTGGACAATAGTTAAGTTAAGGGGTAATAGTTAAGGGGTTCACAGTTAGCTGGGGTGCACCTATGTCCAAGGTAGGCTCCTCCTTTCTCTCCAAATCCAGAGACTGGCATAAAAGAGCAATGACCCCAGAGAGTCTGTCACAAAACCACAAAGGGGACCCAGCATGACAAGTTAGAGAAGTGAGGTCATGGCTTCAGGACGTGTTCTGTGGTCTTAGTTCCTACCTGCTCCCCCGCCCCAGTACCTTGTTCCCTAACTTGCTCCAGATGATGTTTGGAGGCTCTGAGCTTCCATTAGCCCATCAGAAATATAGGATAATTAGAAGCGCCAATGGAAAGTGGCCAGGGTTGGGGCCAATAGCCCAGTAGGTACATCAGGAAGGTCAAGGCTGGCTTCATTTTTGCTTTCCCTGTTCTGGACAGTGAGAAGCCACAGGGTGTACCAAGGGGGACCAACAGTGGTCCTACATTCTAAGGAGCCACTCCAGAGTAGCCTTGGGATCTCCAGCAGAGGCCTATGCCACTATGTTGGGCCCTGCTTGGCTGAGGCAAGGGGGCCCTCTCTCCTTCAGGACAGCCAATGGTCAGGGAAAGCCCCATCTGCTGCAGTGAAAGGGAAGGGGGGAGAGTGTACAAGTGAACATGTGTGAATGTGAGTGTGATTCAACAATGAGTGAGTATACTTGAGTAACTGTGTGACATCATGTGACTTTATGAACTACTAAGCATGCATGGGTGAATGTACATGGGCCAGCTTATGTGAGTGTGAGAGGCTATGTGTAAGAGACCTCCTGTGACTGTGTGCTTATGAGTGAGCATGTGAACATGGGGTGTATCAGTGGTGTGAGCATACATGTTGGTGAGTATATGGGTGATCATGGTAGTGTGTATGCTGATGAAGACAGGGTGTGAATAATCATGGGAGTGCACGTGGAGGATGAGTGTGGAGTCTGTGATCACGTGAGCAGGGCATGTAGGATGAGTCCGGGGACAATCACGTGACTTTTGACTGAGTACAGGGTGTGAGTAATCATATGAGTGGTGTTTGGGGTGAGTGATCCTGTGGGTGGTTATGTTGGATGAGTGTGGGGGATTAAGTAATTGTGTAAGCATGTGTGTAGGATGAGCATAGGGTACGGCTAATCATGTGAGTGTGCATATTGGGTGAGTGTAAGCATGGGTGAGTATGTCTGTGCTGGTGGGAATAAATGTGTGCATGAGGGGGGGCGTGGGTGAACATGGTCATATGTGTGTTTGATGAGCAGGTGGGAGTGTGCAGGTGTGGATAGTTTGCTTGCGCTGAAAGTACCAGCTTTCCAGAGAACCAGCTGCTTCCCATGGGAAGTGCTAACTGTGGGGGTTGTGATAGTCCCCTAGCTCAGGGGGACCATATAAAAAAAGCACCTTCCTGACTTTTAGATAGGTGTCTGGCACCTTGGCGACCCCTCAAAAAGGCCTGTCCTAAAAATCATATTGTCACCTTCAATGGTCCCATTGGTGTGGTGGGTGGTCACCACTGCATCTGCAGCACCCAGCCCCTCTGCTGCATAAGACCCCCAAGGCCCTCTCCAGGCTTCTCCCTCCCTCTTCTGCAACTGCAGCAACTTGATCCCAGACCTGGCACTTTGCTTTCATAAACCTCAACCTCCTTCTGAGATCCCCACCCCTACTCAGAGACCACAGCAAAGGCCAATGTGGGATCAGAGCTGTCTCTGAAGCTGGGAAGCTTGGGGCTATAAAGATTAGTGGCAGCTCCCCTTTGGAGAGCACACACTTGAGATGGCTGCCCACATGGGTTGTTATTTAGTGGAGCCAAGTGGGTGTCTGTATTAGAGTTGCTCACTTGTGTCCTCAGTGTGTTCCATGTGTCTGTCTGTGGGTGCCCACTTGTGTGCAGTCTCTCGACCACCACCACCATGACCTTCCCCTTCACGGTGCCCTATATGATGGTGGTCACTTGATAATATTTAGGGGCCACAGACTAAAACTCTGTTTTAAGCTTAGGCTCCCCCTGGGGAAACAGTTTGAGGTCTGCAGTCTCAACCTTTAGCAAGCAGTTTCAGTAGTCCACCCACCATCTGAACCCACCCAGAGCCCAGGGACCCCAATCAACTCAAAGCACCAAGGGCGGGGGTCTTGAGAAGCATGGCCCGATGGTGCCCTAGTCGCGTGCTGGTGGGAGGGGGGTCTCTCTGCACCCGCAGCTCCTCGCCCCCAATTTCCAACCACGCCCACCGCTACTCTGCCCATGTCCTAGGGGGGAGACAGCCAGGCTAGGAGGAGCTGGCATCCCTTCATATTCTGGGGACGGAAGGGCGGGCGCACACCGGGCGCAAGACTCCAGAGCACCTTGTCCCCTGCGCCAGTTCACCGGTGCACCGCCCCCCTCCTCCTCGCGTTCCCTCCCTCCCCACTCCCTCCCTCCCCACCTCCCTCCTTCCCTCCCTCCTTCCCTCCCTCCTTCCCTCCCTCCGCGCTCAGAGCTGCGGCTGGAGTCGAGCGCACCGCGTCGGTGCGGAGCGTGGAGAGCACTCGGCCAAAGCCCTCGCCTGCCTGCCGCGGAGGGTCCTGCTCCGCGCTACCGGCTAGGCCGCCCTGTGCCCGGGCCTGTCCGTCCTTGGAGCGGATCGTTGCCCGCCAGGCGCCCTCCCGCAGCGTCAGTGGCAGTTGGAGCCGAGGCCGCGGTGGCGGCTGTGCCCATGCCGGGGTAAGTGGTGCCCGGGGCGCACGGGCGTAGAAGGGGTGGGTGCGGGGGCGAGAAGGCGGCCCAGCAGGTGGCGCGGCGGCAGGTGGGGGCGGGAGGACACGGGTCCCCGCCCAAGGCACCTGCGCCCCACAGCCGGGCCTGCACGTCCTTGTGGCACCAAGAGCGCGCGTCACCCCAGGGCTCGGGGGGCCAGTGGACAGCGCCCTGCACCCAAACCCCGGTACCCCGCATACCGCGCGCACGCGCATCTGCGCCTGGGGAACAAGGCCGCTGGGGGCTGCGGGCTTGGGCTGCGGGCAGGCGGGCGCATGTCTGGGGCCGGGAGTCTGGCGGGTACGCATGCACCATCTGAGAGCCTTGAGGCGACCCCCCCCCGCCCCGCGCCCATGTCATCCTCCCCCTAACCTGTTCCTACACTGTCTGCTGCACGCCCACATAGCTGCCCAGCCGACCCCGCCGCTAGCGTGTCCGCGCTGCGGGCTAGCAGAGGCCGACCACACTTGAACAACTCCCTCTCCTCTGGGTGTCTGCCTTCCCTTCCTCACCTGGGTGACCTTGGCCAGAGGGCTCCTGTGATGATGGGGAGCCTCAGTGTTAGGGGAGTTGGAGGCTCCTGAATTGCGTTCTGGAATGTGGAGCCACTGGGGGCATCTCCAGGAGCCTAGGAGGACCTGCTCCTCTATGATATGGTCTCCTTCCCCAGTGGGCCACCAGAGGAGGAGGCAGAAGGTAGAGTGAGGGGGGGTCAGGGGCCAGGGAGGAACTCTTGGACTGAGGGCCCTGGCTGGCACCCCATCTTACTCTCCTGCTGCAAGACAGACTGGGGACAGGTCGCACCCCCCCCCCCAAAAAAAAAAGAAACAATGTTTTCAACTCCGGAGCCAGATACTGAGTGAGACCACTACCTTTCACAGATGGGGCCTTGGAGCCCTGACCTAAGGTGGGTCTCTGCCTGCTGTAGAGTCAAGTCGTCACCCCATCTCCCCTAGTTCCCTACAAGGAGTTGGGCATCATCTTAGCAGATGCCCTCTGCAATACTCTCTCTCCCATAGCTCTGGGTCCTAGCTGCCAGGCCTTTACCCCTCCCCAGTCTGGGATGGTTTCAAGGCAAGGACTTGCCTCTTAATCTGTGTGGGCTGCTCAAGTGCCTGGCACTGGCCTGGCAGAGTGGGCACTTGGTTTCTGTGTGACACATTCATGACCTTGACCCTATGAATCTGCAGTCTCACCCAATGAGAGGCAAGGCCTTGATTATTTGTTTCCATTTCATAGACAGGGTCATCGAGGCCCCAGGAGGGGAGGAGATTCTGTCTGTGTTGAGGGCACGAGTAGAGGCCCCTTCATTTTTTCTCTTGAGCAGATGGCTGGGGGACACTCCTGTGGATCTGGAGGTTATCCAAATCATCCAAGGTCAGCCCCCTTCCTGAGCACCTCCTGCATCCACACACGATTCTAAGCAGTCTTCTGGACCCCCCCCCAATGGAGCCTGCCAACAACCACATGTGTGAGCTGCTGTGTTCACACCCCCCTTCACAAACAGTGTGGCTTGGGAGAGGGGAGCTGGGACACAGAGGAGAAAGCTTGGGGGGTCCTAGGCCCCTGTGGGACTCAGCTGAGGCTTGGCAGAGGAACCAGTGGTGAAGCTGTTTTTTCACGTCTGCACCAGGAAAGCCAGCCAGCCAGTCGGAAGAAGCTGGGCACTTGTGGTCCTGGGGCATCAATTGTCCGCAGTTAGCCCCAAGGCCAGAGAGGGCCAAGGGCACAGGCCATCGTCATCAGCTGCACCTGGTCCAAGCCTAGCCCTGCCAGGTGGTTTGAGTGGAGGGCTGCCATGCTGTGGCACTGAAGGGGTGAGGCAGGCAGATGGGAGTGGGGCAGGTGTGGGAAGGGGCTCTGCATAGAGCCAGAAGGAGAGCCAGTCCTTGGGGAAGGGAGTCCCCGAGGCAGAGAGCATGCTGGAGAATGCCAACCACAGCAGAGGGGAGGTGGCCTCCAGGCGAGGGGCACTAGCAGCCTGTGGCAGGCATCCTTCCTGAGCTCTAGCAACAGAAGCTCCTGGGTATAGTGCCAACACTGTGCCTGATGGTTTCTGTGACCTTGGCCAAGTCTCTTCCCTGCTTCAGATCTGGGGATGGGGTGGGCCCTGCACTGACATTTCAAGACTCCTCTTAGCTGGAGCTTTGGGGGTTGAACTATTGGGGTGAGCTGGAGAGCTAGAAAAGCTGCCACCGGAGGGTACTGGAGTCACCTGCACTGTAAAAGCCCCTCTTTGCATGGCTGCTGGAGACCCCACACACGGCTGAGCTTGGCCTGGTAGCCAGGCACAGTTTCCCCCTGTTATTTATTTGCACTACCTCCCCCAACCTCACGGAGCAAGTTGAAGTACCTTATACTCTAATTCTAACCAAGTGGCTCCTGTATTTCATTGATGGCTGCAGTCTGCTAGGTTACTAGCTTATCTAGTGATGGCCATCTTGTGCTGGGTAGACATCCCTTACTTCATGGAAACAAATAACCAAATAAAGCATGTGCTATTATCATCTCCATTTTACAGCTGATCAGACTGAGGTCCAGAGAGGTTAGGTAACTTGCTCAAGGTCACCAAGCCAGAAGGTGGCAAAATCAGGACTGGTCTCTGCATGTAGCCACTTTTTATATCATCTACAGAAGTTTCTTCTGTGGTCTCTAGAAGTGTGAACTGAACTTGTGTGTTTGGGATGACTGTCTAGGAATCCCTACTTGGGTATGGTTTAGGAAGACCCTGCAGCTCAGAAAGCAACATATTGGTGCCCCCATCCACTCACTACCCACTGAAAGAAATGGCTGAGTGGGGATTTCTATCCATCCAAAGCAAATCGGAGAATGATTCTCTTTTCAGTGAATTGTCTAAGTGGCCCCTTTTGGACACCCCTAAGAAGAAGCAGCTGATGGATGGGAACTTGGAATGTGGCACCTGATCCCTCCTCCCAACCCTCCAGTGTCATCTCTGTGACTGCAGTGCAAGCTCCAGCAGTACCCTGGGCACAGATGGCTCCTCCTTGTTCCCTGTCATTTCCCAGCTCTTCAGTGAGCCTCTCTTCCCCATCCTGGCTGGAAAGCCTCCCCTGCCTGGGCACCTTCTGTTGGGTGGGCGGTGCTGGCAGTGGGCTTGGGAGGCGCCTGGGGAGAAGGGTCTGAGCCACACATCACCAGGACAGAGAGAAGGAAGTTCTTGGATATAGGGGAAATTGAGCATCAGAGATTGCCAAGAATGTGGGGGGGGGAGCATGAGTCCAAGGTCACATGGTGGTAGACTCTTGGGAGTGGCAGGTGGCCTCTTGTGGATCACAAGAGGTTTCTGGAGACTTGGGTCCAAATCAAATGTGTGCCAATGGGGTACGCTGTCAGTGACCTTTGCAGATTGCCTTATTCAAAGGGTTCCTGAGCCTGCTGCTCTTGGGCCTTCAGCAAATGGGCAACCATTCCTTCAAATGAGTTCCTTCATGAGCCACAGTCTTGAGGCACTTTCTAGATCAACATTGTCTGGTGCGCTAGCTCCTAGCCACAAGTGGTGATTTCATTAAAGTGAATTACAAACTCCTTTCTTGGTTGCACTGACCTCATCATCACCAGTGATTGTTAGCCACAGCTTCCCTACTGGACAGGGCAAGTAGACAATTTCCCATTGCTGTCTTACAGGACCACCTGAGTGCTTATGTACACCTGAGTCCCAACATGGGTCCTGAAGTCACCTTGCCTCCAAGGATGCTCCCCTGTGGCATTCAGGAATTGGTTATCCATACTCTGGCTCGGGCTCTCTCAGAGAACCTTCCAGAAATAAAACCCTCAGGGAGTTCTGGGTGCTTTTGAATATTTGAGGAAGTGTTCTGTGGTTAGCCAGGCTTTGATCACAGTGCTTCTCAACTAGGGACATAATGTGCCAGCCTGAACTTGAGTGGGATGCCTCATTATCAAAATGTAGCCAGCCATGCCAGGGACCATATCTCATTGGGGACTGTCCCTTAATCATTCAACCATATTTATAGTAGTCCAAGGCTGTGGCTGCTTCTGCAAAAATAGTGAGGAAAGCAAACTTACTTCCTGCTTTCCCCGAGCAAATGCACTTTCTAAGTGTTCTTCAAAGAATCTGTAGCCAGCACATAAAGGCACCCAGCTTGCTGAGGCCAGCACCATGGGCAGAGGTTATGAGGTCAGTCCCTTCCACTTCACCCTTGCCCATCACCCCACAAGCAGCCAGATAGACTGAACCCTGCCCCATCAGAAGCCACCTATGGCTGGTGCCCAACAGATCAGACAGCAGAGCTAGAGAGCATCTCTGGCACCCAGAAAAACTCAACATGGTGCCGCTGCTTCAGAGCATGTACGGACCCAAGTCCTCACATAGTCCCTGAACCACCCTAAAGGCCACTTGGGAGGGAGTGAAGGAAGTGGGTGTGGACACTTTAGGTGGCTCATATGTGCCCTGAAGAGTTCCAAGTCTTTGCAAGTAGGGCTAGAGTACAGGCCCCTGAGTCCAGAGCAGTGCTCCCCAAGGGCTGGCCCAGGTGCCCCACACTCACCAAACTAGGGGTGGCTGAGCCTGGCCTCCTGACAGTAGCCCCCATCCACCCAGCTTGCAGCCAGCCCAGATCCTGCCACTTCTGGGACCTGATGGGGGCATTCTGTCCTTGCCACATGCCCAGTGCACTGCCTTCAGGGGGAGTCAGGGCCACAGGCCACGGTGAAGGGGCCTGGGCACTTATTTGCACAGATGGACAAGGTGTTGTTTGTTTTTAAAACTAACATTGATTTCCCCCTATTTAAAATAATGCTTTAAACAGATAAGCTGTCCTTTTTTCTCTTTATTAAAATAACAACAGAAAAATCTAAAACATAGGAAGCCCCCCCCAACCCAACCTATCACCACAGTACAAGCAACATTTCATTCTATAGGAATTCTTTCTGTTCACTTTTTCTTTGCATAACCTATTTATTTCCACATTACTGTAATTATACCTTAGGCTCAATTGTGTAATCAATTTTTTACTTCACATAAGCATTTTCTTTATTAATATAATCCCTTCCTAAATGAACATTCTTTCAAAATGGATATAGTTTAATTTGTTAGAGTACTTACCACAAAAAGTCAAGAATCAACTTGAAGAAAGTGCAACTGATCACTCACCCATCTGACAGCCATCAGGCACACGGAGGCATCAGGGTAGTCCTCAGTAATTACAAATTTTAATGGCTGAATAGTATTCTCTCAAGAGATTGTAATTCACTTAATTATTTGGCTATTTTTGGAAATCTAGGCAGCCGGATTTGTTTCACCCTTATGCATGAGGCTCTGCTGAGCATCTTGGGGCAGAACACTCACCCTGTCCCGAGGAGAGGACCCAGACAGCAGCAGAGCCTGCCAAGTGGCTCTCCAGAAGGGTCTCTGAATGTGCCAGAAGGGCTCACTTGCCGCAGCCTTGCCAGCTTTAGGTATTCCAATCAAATAACCTGCTCTAAGTATCTAGGCCAGAAAATATCCACTTTACTTGGTCTTTCTTTAATTGCCATTGAGGGTGGACATTTTTCTACAAGTCTCTAAATTGGATTTCTTTTTTTTAGAAAATTATTCCTAACCTTTATTTACTGAGGTTTTAGCTCCCCCACCCTCCCAAGGTAGGGTCTTGCTCTAGCCCGGGTAACCTGGAATTCACTCTGTAGTCTCAGGACTCACAGGGATCCTCCTACCTCTGCCTCCCAACTGCTGGAATTAAAGGTGTGCACCACCACACCTGGCTGGTTTCAGTGTTTCAATTGTAGGTTTGAATAGAGTTCATACATAAAAAATAGCACCAGTGTAATATATTTGTTGCAAAACACTTTAACCTTTTTTCTTTGCCTTTGGATTTTTCTGATTTCTTCTACTGCTTTTAGACTTACACGGCCTCTTATGGAAATGTAAAGATTATCATTTCTGGGTGTTCTCTCTCTCTCTCTCTCTCTCTCTCTCTCTCTCTCTCTCTCTCGTGTGTGTGTAGTTGCATTTCTTAAATTGTTTTAATCTCTCTCTCTTTTTATGGTACTAAGGATTGTAGTGCCAAGGACTTGGGCATAATAGGCAAGTGTTTACCTATATCCCTTTAGATTTATTTTTTTATCTGAAGTTTGAATCTCACTTCATTGCCCAGGCTGCCCTCCAACTCTCAGTCCCCTATTTCATCCTCCCTAACATCTGGGATCACATATGTGGAACCCACACCTGGAAAATGTTTAAATCTCTAATCCAGGGGTCATTAGCTTCTATGACAAAGAGTCAAATATTTTCTACTTCTCAGGATGCATGATCTCTGTCCCAACTACTAAGATCTTCATGGAAGCATGAACACGGCAATGGACCATACAAAAATGAATAGGTATGGTTGTATATCAATAAAACTTTATTCACAAACACACTTAGCTACTGGATTTGGCCCTTGAGCTGTAGTTGCTGAATTCTGTTTAATCCAAAAGAAAGTCCATTTGAGGACCATGCAGTGAGGAGACCATGTATGTGCTCAGCCACATTGCTACCATTGTCCCCGTTTCCTGTATCAAGAGTTGTTCCTTGGATAATTTTTAACAGATTCCTCTTTCTCCCCTCCCCACAAAATAAAGCCCCTAGTAATACATTCTCTGTGCTCTGGAGTTACCAAGAAAGCAAGGCTGACATCAAGGAAGAGGTGAGGTGGGAAAAGCTGTGAGGGCAGTTCCATTTCAGCCAATGGCTACCTCAGATGGTGGCCATCAGATGCCTCTTTACTTCTCTGAATGGAGGTGTGTAAGAACAAGCCACCACACTTGCCCTTTCTGATTCACCTAGGAACTGTTTCGGTCCCAAGACTGTCCCAGCACTCAGAATTCCCTCCACTCTGGCACTTTGACACAAACCAGAACTGGGTTATAAGACACGTGGAATGGCAGGCTCATTGCTGAACCTGTGTTTGCATGGCTGGCTGACCAGGGTACAATGGTGCCATGGGTCATGACGGAGGGGAGGGGCTTTTACTCCAGACCTGGAGAATATGCCCAGCCTTGCTTCTGGGTTGCCTGCCTCACATGCACAAGGGACCACTGGAGGATACAGGAGCATGCATGTCACACCTTGGCTTGGATGGTTGAGCATGACTCAGGGCCACTAGTCTAGGCTCCTTGGTTCCTGAGCCTCTGTGCTCACCTGCAGTCAGAGGGAGGCTGCCACCAGGCATGGAAGTCTGGCTCAGGAGAGCAGTGAAGGGGATGTGGATGGCTCCTGGATGGGCTGAGCTCCGTCCTCATTGCCTATCTCACCCAGTCCAGTCTCCCTTGTGGCCTGTGACTCATTTGTCCACAGTTCAATGGACAGAGGCTGGGCCTTTGTGCGTGAAAGGCCCTGTCCTGGGGAGCAGAGCAAGAATAGCTCCTTAAGGACCAGGGAGGAGAGGAGGCTGTGTCTATATGTGGGACCAACCGGGTGGCCTGTAGGGTATGGGTCATAGGCAAGGTAATGGGCTTTTGGGCCACAGGCTGACCCTTGGGCCCTTGTCCCCTTCCATGGAGGAGGAAGCAGGCCACAGCATGATGATAGACAATGGGGTGGTGGGAGCCCTGCAGAGTCTTCATGTATGCCTTCCCAGGGAGGAGCCTCTTGCAGCCACTCCCACCACCCATTAGCTCCCCCCCCCCAGCTCTCTGTGAGCCAGTTAGGGCAGGTGGGGGAGGAGGGAAAACCTGGGGGAAGAACTGGGCCCTGATGGGCTCTGGGGCCTGCTGGAGGGGGGCACTTGGACCCCTGATTCAATGTTCATATATCCTGATGTGAAAGGGGCCTCTGTAGGACCCTCACTCTCTTGGGGCACCCCCTGACCACTGCAGGATCTTTATGGTGCAAAGCTTTATCCATGTGATTCTGATGACAGCCAGGCCCTTGGCGACCTTCAGGTCCTGCTTGCCTTCATAGCCCGTTGGGGGTTGGGGAGGATGCTGGATTAAGGCCTGGAAGCCTTTCAGGTAACCCTCCCTGGGCGTCCTTTCTCAGGGGTACTGTGGGCTTTCTCTTCCTCTCTTGCTGCGTTTAGTAGTGGGCAACGACCTCAGTCAAGTGGGGGAAGGTACACCCAGGTCTTGTGTGCTGGGTCTCTGCTTCTGGGTCACAAAGAGGCTGCAAGACTTGACTGTCATCTCTAGTCGGAGGCCTTTTCTGGTTCCTAGCACCTTTGCCCTCTCTCCTGCTAAGAATACCACAGTTAAAGGCTTTTCAAAGGGCTCATAGCAGCCTGGTGCTGAAGAAAGTGAGCTTTGAGACCCCTACCCACAGCGTGACTACCCTTTTTATGTTAGCTTTTGCTGCATAGGTTGGTTCTCTAGGTGAGTCAGCCAGGTCACAAGGCTACCTTATGAGCATTTGGGCCCCCTCACACCTCCAGCTCCTGACTTTGATTCAATGAATCCCCTCCAGCCTGGTAGCCCTGGGATTTCAGCCTGTTTTCAGAAACCATCTCCCCACCCCCAGCCCCCAGACCCATGGGTCTGTTCCCTGGGAGGACACCCATGTGTCCTGGTACTCTTCTTATCTAGTCATGGCCTGTCCTAGATGATAGCCCCATGGCCTCCAGCTGTCTATAATTTCCTTAATTACCTGTTTAGGCCTTGGCTCTTTCAGGTCACTGGAGCTGGCTATGGGATTGAAAGCCAGCAGGAGCGGGCACCACAGTACGTACGGGGTAGAGCTGGGGATACTTGGGTGTCCCTCATTCTAGCCATTAGTTTTCTGGCTATGAAGGGCTGGAGGACCAGAACTGGGGTCCTTCTGGACCCTGGGCAAGAGGTGGTCTCCTCAGCCTCTGCAAGCCAGTGTTTCATAGAGGCTAATCAGGGCAGCTTGGGGTCTCCCTGCCTCTCAGAGACCACAGGCTGTGGTGGCCAGCGTGTGTGGGGCATGTGTGGGGGCGGGGCCTGCACAGCTCACTGGAATTGGATAGTTTCATTACACTTCCTGCCCATTGGCTTCTCCAGCTCCGGCTCCCTGGCTCTCGCCTTTTCCAGCTGCTGCCTCCTGTGGCAGGAAACAAATGACTGTACCCTCTCTCCAAGTAGAGTCATGACCCAAGTCACCATTCTTCAAAGCATCAGTCAGAGAGGGACTTCTGACATCCCCCTGTGGCCCAGAGCCACCCAATACTGTGAGAGCCACTTGGGCCCTAGGGACCCCAGAACAGTTTGTGGCCCTAGCAGGTCTGGAGATGGCCCCTGAAATGGAAGAACATGGGTCCCACCCGGGTCAAGCAGAATATTCTGGCCTCACTAGTGGTACTTGGTCCTGACCTTTAAACTCCAAAGTCTGGCCGGTCTCAACTTTAGGACAGGCGGAGGAAGGAAGGCATGTGTGGCAGGACTAACAGACTCAACAAATAATTTTTCTCTGGATGCCCTTTCCTGGTCTAATAGTCAGGGGAAACCCCCAGCTCCCTGGGTCCCCCGCCCTGAATGCAATCCAGAAGGTCCCAGTGACTCTGCAGCCAATGATTGGGCCTGTGAAGTCATTGTGTCAATGTAATGTACTGTATGTGTCTCACCATGTGTCCATTGCTTCCTCAGTCTCTGCTCCCTGCTGGTTGTGTGACCTTGAGTAAGTCCCTTGACCTTTCTGTGCTTTAGCTGCTTCAACTCCACATCCCTTGTCATGCAAAACAGCTGTGCTCCCTCCCAGAAAAGGACTGAGTGCCCAGCAAGGCTCAGTTGCTCAGGTTTGCCCTCCTGCCTCTTCCGTCCTGTCCTGTCTCCTCTCTTCAGCTTTGGCAAGAATGTCTAGGATGGTGCCAAGTAATACAGGTGACAGAGAGGCAAGCTTCAAATGGTCACCTGTTACAGGGAGCCCACAAAGTGTGGATTTTTAAGGTCCTAGAGACTTTGGGGGGGGGCTCCTGGCTCCCCAGAACCAGGGCTGAAGTGGGCATGGAATAAAGGCAGAGGCTTCTGTTCTTTGCCTGGCTCCTTTCCTCCCCCTCCCTGCACCTCTGGCTATGGGGTTAGCCTCTTTCATGGAGATCCAGAAAAATAGTGGCTTCGAGAGCAGAAAAGTTCATTTTTGTCTCACATAGCAGTCTAGGGATGCTGGGATGTTGGCTCCTTGGTCCTCAGGGATCTAGACTCCCTTGACTATGAGGCCGTGGCCACTCTTGTCTTCACACCTGCCATTTCAGCCACTGGGAACGAGGAGACAAGCAGGGAAGAATGCATTCCTTCTCTTTAACCCTTCAACTTTAACCCTGAAGTTTCCCCTGTCACTTCTGCTTATATCCTATTGGTTGGAATATAGTCACATGGTCATATGTCACTGCAAGGGTGTTGAGAAATATGCAATCTCTAACTGGATGACAAGGCAACTAGCAACAATATGATATTTTAATTGTTAGCTACTTGCCTTGTGGTCCAGTTAGAGAAAGTCAGTTGCCCAGGCTGACTCTGAACTCATTCTATAGTCCAGACAGGACTTTAACTTTAATCCTCCTGTCTCATCCTCTCAAGTCCTGTGATTTGTAGACCTGCACCAGCAGGCTGAGATTCCAAAGTCGGATTTTATAGACAGAAGTCACCCATCTTGAGGACATCCGTTCTGAGAATGGAATGGACTTGCTACCTCCAAGGACATGCCAGGAGCAGTAGCAAGAAGGCAGCTTGGGCGCAGCCCATGGTAGGTCACTTGCCTGGTCTACTTGAGGTCATGGGTACCATCCCTAGCACCTCAATAAAGATGGAGAAAAGAAAGTGGCCTAAGTAGGTAGACAAGAATGGTAGCAGAGGCCACCAGTAGCCTGGCCTCTCTCAGCCAATCTGTTCCTAGGCCACTGAAAAAGGTGACCAGCACATTGAGGCAGTGTGGAGAGGTCACAGAGGCTGTGGGTGCCATTTGAGCACACCAGAAAGGGGCTGCTTAGATTGACATTCCCCTCACAGAGGCTTTCCTAAAAGGTCATTTCCACGTGGGCAGAATGAACAGCTGTGGCTTGGGACACCATGGGAGCCACTTGGGCTCCCTGTCTACCACACTGGACCCAGTCCCCATGGCCCAAAGTGTGCCATCTTCATTCGCCATTGGAACCAGCAGGCCAGGAACATGCCATACATCCTCATTGCTGCTGTTGATGCTCAGTGTCCCAAACTACAGCTTACCCTCCCCCTCCCCAGAACCCTACATGTCTCTGAGTCTGCCTGCTCCCAGGAGTGAAGCCACACAGGATTTGTCCTTTTATGCCTAGCTTAGTTCACTGGCCATCATGTCCTGAGGGGTCAACTTCACTGTAGCACAGGTCAGAATTCCCTGCCTTTTTAAGGCTGAGTGATGGTCCATTATCTGAAAATGGAGGGATGGATCTGTTTGTCCAGTCATCCATCTATGAACATTGGGCTGCTTCCACCTTTTGGTTGGAGTAATGTTTTTGTGCACACGGCTGTACAAGCCTCTGGGAGGACCTGCTTCCCATTCTTTGGGGGATATGACTGCTGGATAATGTGATAACTTCATGTGTAATTTTCTCAGGGACTGTCATGTGTTGTACAGTGGCTGTATCTTGTAGCATTCTGTTCTACCTGGAGCGCCTGGGGCCCTCCCAGAGCCCCTGAATGCAGGCAGATGTGTGGTCTCCAGTTTGTCTGGGCATGGGATGCCCTGAGGGGATACTTGATGGAGTGAGGGTCTCTTCTTCTCTGGAATGGCCCCCAGATTGCCTATCAAAAGCTGGTACAGATTGCCCTAGATGAGCCTCAAGTGCTTAGCCATCAGTTAGAAGTTCACCGATCCAAAGGCAGGGGTGAAACTGGGCAATGTCAGGGTCACTAGCACCTCCAGGATTCTGGAACCGGTTTCTCTCGGTTCCTGAATCGTTGGCTGGAGTCTTCCCAGCAGGAACTCACCTTGCCCAGTCAGTATATCTGCCTTTCTGGCAACCTCCAAAGAGTCCTCCAGGTGCCCCTGGTGGACTTGCCAGGACCCCCAGAGGCTGCCCTACAGAGGCAGGACTTCAGGCAGGTGGATGTGTGACCCTTTTCTGTTATTTGTTTTCACCCAAAGCTGTACAGGCTTGAGTGCTGCTCAGTGGTGGTGGCGGCGTGTGCACAGATTGTACCAGGAACAGGGGGAGCAGGAAGGAATGGAGGGGGTAGCCTGTCCCTTTAAATCTGTTTTCTTTTCTTCACTTTTCCCATCCTCCTCCCTCCACCAGCACAAGTAGTGGGGCTGCTGGGGCCCAAGAGCTGCAGTGACAGCGCCTCTGAAATATTAATGAGGCTGTTCTCTGCCTGGCTCCTTCCCTCCCCCTCCCTGGCTGTATGCAGGCCTTGTCCTTGGGTGGTCAGCAAGGTGCGTGAAGCAGAAGGGCAGGGCAGGGTTGGACAAGAGGGTAAGGGACTTTTGTTGGGAGGATAGATGTGGAAGATCAAGAATTAAAGCTATCCCCCAGAGCTCCCCCCCCACACTGGACCAAGCCTCTATCTGGTCCATCATCTTAGGACCAGGAGAGGGCTGCTTGCCAAGGTCTCCTCCTCCTGAGCCCTTTCCCCACCTGCTCCCCAGCTGGGCCACAGGCCCCACTCAGTGCAGGTGTGCAGCTGGGCTCTGGCCTGTTCCTGATTTGACTTGCTCTTCTTCCTCTTCCTAGCTCCACTCCAAGGAGCAGGCAGTGCTTCTTGGGTGCCTAGAGGTGGAGAGAGGCCAGGTGTGTTAATTCAAGGAACCCCCAGTGAGTCGGGCTGCTAAGCCCTAGACAATTGTGGAGGGAGTGCCCTAACTTGGTGGGCCTATAGGGAGATGCCAAATGAAGGGATGAAGGTGCCTTAGATAGGGAGCATGTGCCAGGCCAGCCCAGGTCTCCTCCCCCTACCTGTTCAGCCCTACCTGTTCAGCCTGGACTTTGCTTCCTTTTTTGTTTTGCTTTTTTTTTTTTTTTTTTTTTGAGGTAGGGTCTTGCTCTGGCACAGGATGACCTGGAATTTGCTATGTAGTATCAGGCTGGCCTCAAACTCACAGCGTTCCTCCTACCTCTGCCTCCTCAATGCTGGGATTAAAGGTGTGTGCCACCACACCCAGCTGCATCCTTTTTGCTCTGGACCATGATGTCCTGGATTCATTTCTTGTATCAGGACTTTATAGAACCAGGATTTACCTCAGGTACCACCCATTGGACTTATGGGGGGGCTCTTCTTTTAACTTGGAGAGCACCTGGAGCATGAAGATTAAATCCAAGGTGCTGGCAGAGCCCATTCAAAGTGACCAGAGAGAGACAACCCCAGAAGGAAGAGTCCTGGGCCTTGGGTTAAGCAGATTTTAGTCACTGGAGGAGTGGGTGTCCTGTTCGGACCTAAAGGGATGAAGGTGGCCAAGCCCCACTGGAGCGAAGCATTCACAAGGCATTTGGGTGATGGGTCTGGATTTGGACTAACTTCTTCAACACTCTCACAGTCCCCTGAGGTAGCAATCTGTTGACAACCACAATGAGGGTGAGCTGGGCCAGTGAACCCAAAGCAGGTCTCTTTTGCTTCTACCTCATGATGTTGGCCAATTTGTGCCAGGATGGAGCAAATGCCAGAAGGTCCGAGTGCCCCTCCTTGAAGGCTCTCAATTAAATTAAGCCAATTAAGGTTTGAAAGATGAAAAAGCACAGAAATGGTATGTTTCCTGCCCTTTTGATGCCTACAGGCCATTCTCGGCATCCAGCCCAGGCCAGAAACTCTTTCAGGTCTGTGGAGTTGATAGACCCGATCACTTCTGTTCCCGGCCATTTCAGTGATGGCTGCTGTCCTTATTCTGGAGGAGGCTGTCATCCAGGCTTGCAGACAACCCAGGATAAAACAAGCCTTCTGCCCTCTCCAGCAAACAAGAGTCACTCAAAGTTGGCATCACCTTAACCAATGACTCCAGTCTGCCCTGCGACTTGTTAAGTTCCTGAAGACAAGGAAAATGTATTCAAGTGCCCACCCTCCATCTGCTTGTCTTATTGCTGTTTAGGACAGTACTGCCACTTTGAAAGCTCCATGTCACTATTCCCTTATCCTTCCAGACCCCTAATCACCATCCAGGCCAGACCACCCTGATGCACCTCCTGCCAACACAGTAGTCAACAATGTGTCTTAAAGAGCTAAGGATGCAGTGAGTGGGAAGGGTGCTCACTGTACCTGGTCCTATCTGTAGCTCAGCTTATCCACTGGTGCCCTGCACAGTCCTGGGCCTGACTGTGGGCCACCTAGGACTGCCGGGAACTTGTAGCCATGCTGGGCACAGTGAGGTGAGGGCCAAGCAAGGAGCTGGTGGCAGGCACTGATCAGCCATCTGCACAGGATAAGAGCGGCTGCCATCAACCCCACTGCATCACCTGTCTCGGAGGGGTCCCAAGTGGGCTTAAAGGGCACCGAGAGCTGGCTGGTGTGGGCAGCAGGAGGGCCCCACCACTCCTACTTCCCCACATGGGCAAGCCTTCCAGCTCTGGGTGCAACTTAGGATAGGTCAGATTGGGGAGTTGGCCTGGTCAGTGGCACCTGGGGGTGGATTGGGCAGTTGGCGTACACTGAATGGAGATTGCGAAGGACATTCTGGATGCTTGGATCTTAGTTTTAACTACTCCCTCGGCCTCTTCTCTCCTTCTCTCCAGGTGTTCACACTTAGCCACGTTCCCATCACCACCTTGCCTCACCTCAGCACTGGGACCTTAGGTGGACATCTGTCCCTCATTGCAGCTTAGCAGAGGCTGCACCTGTGAGAAGACCTGACAGGCAGGATGGGCGACATGGCCAACAGTTCCATTGAGTTCCACCCCAAGCCCCAGCAACAACAGGAAGCACCCCATGTGGGTGGCTTTGGGTGCACTCTGGCTGAGCTTCGCTCCCTCATGGAGCTCCGAGGGGCTGAGGCTTTGCAAAAGATCCAGGAAACCTATGGGGACGTCAGTGGGCTCTGCAAGAGGCTGAAGACCTCACCCACCGAGGGTAAGTCCCTGGGGCCCAGCAAAGCAGGAATGCTGGAGGCTGCACTGCATGCCTTACTTCTAGGGCACAGTCAGGGCTCTGTGGAGGGAAGGTCCAGGTAACCAGAGGAGGACACAGACTGTTCCCTGACCATACCCCTCTGCTTAGCCACTCCCCCTTGAGTGTAGGGGGAGGTTGTCATCCTCTGGGTAACCAAATCCCAGGGGTGTGAACTGAGCCCTCATCCACAACTCCATGATTAGCTCTTCTCTACCCCACAGAGGAAAAGAGGTGAAGGGGCAGATGAAAGCCACACAAGGCAGAGGAAGGGCTCCAAATGGAAACTCTGGACTGCCTTCCAAGGAACAAAGCAGGGCCAGGTGTCTTCTACTGATGAGCAGGAAGCCATGGTCTCTGTCTGTATGTTTAGAGTTCCACATGTGCTTATCCCAGTATTTAGTTAAGAAACACCAGAAGAGAAAGAAGAGGTGCCATGGGTGGGCTCTCCATGGGAAGGGAGGGGTTGGCCTGATCATGGCACAGGACATTTGAATCGCTAGTGGGAAGAGGGAAGCCAGTCAGAAGTAGCCGTGATCACAGGCCTGTACCAGAGAAGTACAAATCTGAAGTAGTACAGGCCTCACACCAGAAGAACCCTCTAGAAGGATCTGGGGTGGAGACCTAACTGCCATCTTGAGCCCCCACATCCCTAGGACTGAGTTCTACTGTAAGGCGGGGGCCATCCAGGAGCCAACTCCAGCCCCACATTTCAGGAGCGGGAACCCTTTCTGGCCTAGCTGGCACTGGCCTGGCAGGGTTGCTGGGATATCCAAGCCCAATGCCAGGCCTGCTTCTCAGCTAGTGATGATTGATTTCATCAGCTGCCCATCTCCGTGGCAGCACCTTGGCCCACCCAGTGCTGCTGGTGCTGGCCACCAACTGGGTTCTTCCTGCTTGTTGGCTCCTTTGCCCATCCATCACTAGGCCTTACCTATTCTGGTTTCTAAATCAATCCTTCTGTTGTAACACTAGTGCCTATCACCACCCAGCCTTCTTGTTCTATCCTTGCCCACATTTGGGGCCTTTAGGGCAGCATACACCCAGTTACTCTAGCTTCACCTCATCTGTCCAAAGGAAATGGGTGGTGTATGGGCCCAGAGGAGCTATAGAAGTGGGAAAAGGAAGGCCCACGGCCAGGTTAGGAACTCTGAGGTAGAGTGGTGTCCCTGGACTGCCTGGGTTTCCCTGCACTAATCCACAGACTCGCTGTGCCCACAGACCCCCTGTGCTGCATGCCCCACACACGCTCCAGCCTGGAGCAGCATTCTGTCGGGGCAGATGGCTCCACTCTGTGCCAAAGGATCTCTTTCCTTCCTCTTCCCTGCCCACCCCCTGAGGATTTGGAGCCTCTGAGGAGACCGGGGTGGAGGGCCATTTAGCCACAAGGGCTCTGGCCTCTCCCAGATCAAAGGAAGCAGATGGGCTTTGGTTGGCAGCTCTTCTCTCTGCCTGTCAGGCCTTGTTAAATATTTAAAATGTCAAGGCCCCTGGGAACCCTCTCGATTCTGTCACAGAGCTACAGAGCTCGTCTGGTGCCTGTGGGTGGGGTGGAGTAGAGAATGGTAGGTGCCCAGGTGGGTGGCTCAGCCCCTGCCTGGCTTCTGAGACCTGGGACCCCCATGGCAGCCCAGGTGCCCGCTGGCCCCTCCTTTCAGGCTCCTCGGGCTAATTAGTCTGGGGCCAGAAGCCTCATTCCCTCAGAGCAGGAACCTCAGGCAAGCAGACTCCTCAGCAGGCCTTCTCAATGGGACAGGCTTATCTGTGCCTCCAGATGCATGCCAACCCCTTGGTGACTGGGAGGGCTTTATCAGAGGACAGGGAGGCCAAGTACAGAGAGGGGACTTGGGCAATAAGCACATTAATCCACTACCCCTTCAGTCCCTCTAGAGGTCCATAAGGATTCCAGAAACCATCCTAAAGAAAGGCTTACTAGGGAACCTCAGGGTAGGCTGTCTAGGGGGCCCTGAGCCCTGCCGCCCTTTTCTGCTCTCCATAGGCAGTCATGGGAAGGAGGGGGCAGATTAGCTGAGAGCTGACATGATGTGGTCCTAATCCATTTCTGATGGCATCTTGCCTCTGCTCTGGGCAGGCATCCCATCTTTGTCCATGCCATCTGGCCAGCCCCTGTCCCCATGCCTTGAACCCAGGCTTCCTTGGGCCTATTGGGTGGACACGTGCTCAGAACCAAAGGGAGCACAGCTGCCTCCCCACCACACAATGGTGCTGTGGCAGTGGTGGCAGCTGTCAGGACCCCAAATCCACAGGAAGACCAAGACCTTAGGGTCAGTCTGAGGGCAGCTGCCAGGCAAGTGGGGGAGAAGCATTGCTGCAGTGGCAAGGGCCATTTCAGGCCAATGGCAAGGTGGGGGAGAAGTGGGGATGGAGCTCCTGGGAGAAGGGACCCAAGAGCCCCACTGCCCTTGAAAACAACCTGGGCATGTGAAATTGGGTGAGCAGAAAGCAGACTCACATGGTATCATGGGACTCATGGGTTTTCTAAGGGCTATAGTGGGCTTCTGTCCCTCTCTGGGACTCCAGGCCCAGGGCAGTGGAGACCAAGACGCCAGGTGTCTGGGAGCTCAGAGATTTTGTGCCTCTCCTGTAATGACACGTCTCTCTTAGCTCCTGCAGTAGAAGGAGTTAAGACCCAGCCAGAGGAAGGGGTGGGCCCTTCAATTTGGTCCCTGTCCCCACTGCCACTATAGGAGTGGAGCGCTCCCATACATCCAACTTGGGAAGTTGTGAGCCCTCAGAAAGAGGCCTTTGGCCCCGACAGAAATCTGAGCTGCCAGGCCGACCCAGGCGCAATGAGGGTAGGGCGAGAAAGGCAGGGACAGCTGCAGCCTTTCTGGGTGAGAAGGACACTGTGTGGCCACTCCTAGCTGGAGTGGACATGCTAAGGCTGTGGGCTGCTACTTTTGCTCTTGTCCATCCTGTCCTTCCCCTTCTTTCAAGACCCACCCTACTCCTCCTTTTGTTGACAAGTTTGTCCCGGCTGATCCTTGTGAAACTTCTCAGGATGCTGTGAATGCCCCTTGGGCTGGATGGCCCTTCTGCTCTTCTCCAGTTCCTTCAGCAGGTGGAAGGAGGAACTCCAGAGACACTGACTAGAACTACAAGCTACCATCCACCCACTAGGTGTCAGTGTGGGTCTGGGCACTTGGGGTATTGCACTGGGGACCTGTGGCTGAATTAGCTTACCCTAAGAAGTCTATAACTAAGGGAAAGGGGTGATGTCATCTTACTTGCTTTGGCCTCCAAGGCATTATAGCTTAAGGCCCTCTCTGCCCCTGGGTCTTGCATTGATTGAAGTATCTCACCTGCTTAGGACTGGGGTTCCCCACTGGAACTGGTTTCCTGTTCCCCTCCCCTCCTTGTACTCTGGACAATCTCACTAGATCCAGCCTCCTCCACCTCCCATCCTCAGGGGTAACAGGTGTCAGAATTGATTGAGGAGTGGACGAGAACACTCCTGAGAGACTTGCCACTGACTTTGGCAGAGCATTTCTGGGTGGAATTGAACTCACCATGTTCAAACAATCTTCAGCTCAGGGCTCAAGGCTGGTGCTGGAGCTGGGCTCTGGGAAAGCTTTATACACCCTGGGGCTATCTACTTAGGCCCCATCTTTACTCAGCTTCCACCAGGCCCATGTCAGGGCATTTTAGCTTCTCCGAGGGAGGCTCTGTCAATCTGACCAAGGCATCAGTTAGGAGCTCTGTGTACCTGGCACAGGGGCCTTTCTATCTTCAGCCTCAATGTCCTCCTCTGGATCTGGCAGAGGACATCCCTCCCACTGAGGGTCAGCGTCCTGCACAGCACAAGGGTGCAGTTCTATGGGCACAGTTGGGTAGGAGATGCTGCTGGGCTGCTGGCTTTCTTTCTCCCATCCTGCCCTGCACCCTTTCCCTGAGGGATTTCCCAAGCTTCGTTCTTCTCACATGACAGTCAGTCCCCATATATGGGCTCTCTGGATCCCTCTCTCTGCTCTTTCCCTAAAAGGTTTCTAGAAAGTAGGCCTTGACTCCCTGTTCCCAGCAACTCTTGCTCTGTCCACCTCAGCAGCCATGCTTCTGGACACTCCTGTGTCTCTGGGCCATGGTTCCGCTGGGTCTTGCTCCCCTTTGCAGTTAGACTGTGCAACTCTGAGTCTTTGGGAACCATATGCCATGGGGTGGGTGACCAAGGCCCTAGGGCTGCCCTGCTCTCAAGATGGGAGTGTCTCAATGCTCATACTCATCTTACAGAGCTGGGCGAGCCCAGTGACCAGCACCTTGAAGGAGACAGGGTATCCAGATCTTGGGAGACAAAGAGTTTTCCTGAATCCTTCAAAGAAAGCCCTGGTCACATCATTGGCATCTGAGTGAAACTGGGTTTGCATCACACCTGCCTCTTTGATTGAGGACCTCCCCAAAAAAATCCACTGACACCACCTGAACGCCTGTTCTCCTCTTGCCCAGGGAGCCATTGGCTGCTCTCTTCTGCTCATGTCTTGATGCCCTCCCTCCTCATTGGGTATTATCAGTTTCCTAAAAGTGCCCCCTAGCAGATTGCTTGGGGGTAACAGGATAGCACAGTGATGGATCAAGGGAGCAGATAAGCAGGGGGAGTGGGGAGAAACATGGCCAGAATTTAGGTTCCAGAAATTGGAACAGCCATAGTCCCAAGGCCTCCTCAGGCCTGTTTGCTCATCCCTGCATCAGGAGGCAGGCGGTCCCACTTCCTGGACCAGCATCCCTTCAGGCTTAGGTGCTTCCCATTATGTCATGGAGGACTGCACCCTCATACCCACATACTTGCCTCCGCCTCCCATTCTGCTGGCCTTCAGAAAGTCTTATAGCACCAGGCCTGTGCCTCTCCTTTCTTCTCCAAGCATGGAATCCAGGGTTCTGTCCAGAGAGGCCCAAGGTTCACTACTACAGCAGGAGCAGCTCAGCTCTGGCTGGCTGTGCCATACTCTCCTTCTTTGCTTCTGCCACCCTCCTGGGGCACCATGCAGGCCTGGCGGATAACACCAATGACTTGGAGAAGCGCAGGCAGATCTACGGGCAGAACTTCATTCCCCCCAAGCAGCCCAAGACCTTCCTGCAGCTGGTGTGGGAGGCCCTGCAGGACGTAACACTCATCATCCTGGAGGTGGCCGCCATTGTCTCCCTGGGCCTTTCATTCTATGTGCCACCTGGAGAGGAAAGTGAAGGTGAGGGGCAGGGCTGGGGGCTGGAAGGGTCCCAGAGCAGCCCAGTCCCTGGCTCACAGACTTCACCTCTGCTCCCCTTCTCCTCCCTTCTGTTTTTGGACACAGCCTGTGGGAATGTGTCTGGTGGGGCAGAAGATGAGGGAGAGGCTGAGGCTGGCTGGATTGAAGGGGCCGCCATCCTGCTTTCTGTCATCTGCGTGGTGCTGGTCACAGCCTTCAATGACTGGAGCAAGGAGAAGCAGTTCCGAGGTCTGCAGAGCCGCATTGAGCAGGAGCAGAAGTTCACAGTCATACGGAATGGGCAGCTCCTCCAGGTCCCTGTGGCTGCACTGGTGGTGGGAGACATTGCTCAGGTCAAGTATGGTAAGTGGTCCATCTTCACTCACCCTGCCCAG